>CAWWDY010002601.1:0-34108 GCA_963942605.1 Poecilus cupreus
CCATTGAAATATTGAGCAACAATTAAATTAGGTACATGCACACCTGTATTTTGCTGAGCTTCATAGTCAAAGAAAATATATTTTTCAGTATAAGTACAACCTTTACAGTTTAAACATTCACATATACCACCTTTTTGTGTTTTTGGCTGTATATAACATTTATGTTCTTTGGCTAGTACAGGTTTTTGACAATTTTTACAAAACTCCCAACCACAATTATGTTTTCTATCAGTTTTATATATTTTTTCACAAGTTTTACATCTTTTTCTTGTTTGACATACGTTGTTTTTTAAATGATTATTAAAACAGTTTTCATAAGAAAACCATACATTACACTCATTACAGTAAACATTTTCAACATCTTCGTTTTCATGTTTAGATTCAAAACAGTCATGGCAAATTTCAGATTTTTTAATTTTACACTTATGATTATTATTATTTTGATATGCTTTATTACAGTGTCTGCAGTAATAACTAGAGCCGTAGAAACCAGTCATACTATTAATTACATCGAAGTGGTTACCATTTTTATACAGATATACTGTAATATCTTTATTTGCTCCTTCATATATTATAGAATTAAAATTTTCGGCACATATAATCTTAATTTGAATATTTAGTAAGGTTTCCATATTTTTTATATCTTCGAGAGTGAAACCCTCTTCGTTATATGTTTGTAGCAAACTACACAAATTATTTGTTATAATTGTTTGTAATTTTCTACCTTTTCTAATATATGTTATATCATTGTTTGTTACATCTTTATCATACAAATTAAGTTGCTTAAATATGTTGAGATTATTTTCATATGTTAGTGCTACCACAATAGCTCTTGGTGCACATAAATTATCACTGTTGTTTATACGTGTTATAGAGTGTTTAGTTTTTATATTTTCTGTTAAATTTAATATTTTTGTACCTTTTCCACCCCGCGGCATATTAATAACTTGTGCATGAAAAACAGTATTATCTAAATCAAATTCTTCATCATAACCCAAGGCGTTGTGAAAGTAATTTATAATATTTTGAGCATTACTATCTTCATTAATATTTACAGATATAGGGTTACTCAAATTGGGACATTCTAATGTAAGTTTAAATTTATCTCCATTTTTATAATTTGTTTGCTGCTTAACATAGTTTATTATTTTATCTACATCACTTTCAATATTGTTTAGATCTTTTAATTTTATTTTTAAAGTTACTTGATGAGTTTTGTATTTTTTAATATATTTGTTACGTATATCTTCAATTATTAATCTGTCGTTAATACATTCATTTTCATGGTGGTAGTTATTACAAATATTACACTTTTCTTTCTTGATTCGAGATAAAGAAATTCCTGGAATACTAAATAAACTGTCATAAAATGGGTAAATGTCGTGTAGTATATTTCTGGGAGCTGGTACAGGTTTTATATGATTTCTAGGTGCTGGTACTGGTTTTTTATTTATATTATATCTAGGTGCAGGTGTAGGTGCATGTGCTTTAATTTTACACACTAGTTCAGCTTTTTTTAACTTTGAATATCCCTTTATATTTTTACTTTTACATATAACACGTAAATCTTTAACAGTTCTTTTACTTAAACAATCATGATTATCAGTTTTAATTTTATGCACTAGTTCAGCTTTTTTTAACTTTGAATATCCCTTTATATTTTTACTTTTACATATAACACGTAAATCTTTAACAGTTCTTTTACTTAAACAATCATGATTATCAGTTTTAATTTTATGCAATAGTTCAGTTTTTCTTAACTTTGAATATCCCTTTATATTTTTACTTTTACATATAACACGTAAATCTTTAACAGTTCTTTTACTTAAGCAATCATGATTATCAGTTGGATTATAATCAGCATTACAGATATCACATTTAACATATTGTATAAAATTTGTTGATGAGTTTGTTTGAGATGGACCAGCTTCATTCATCTCCATTTATTACAAAATAAATTTGTTAATACTTTTTCAATCTTAGGTGTTAATTAGAGAATGCACTTTAGATTTTTGTATTATATTACTCACACCTGTTTCTGCTTTTTTAATATATACTCTGTCTACTTTATCTTTATAATCTGTAGGAACAGATAATCTTTTATATTTTTCATCAATTTCTTTATCCATAATAATTGCTTCATTCATAAGATCAACACATTCTTTATGTGTGGACTCCTTTTCTTTTAAGTACAATTTACCATAGTGTTTATTACTTTCTTTATGAAGTTTTAAATGTTGTTTTTTTACTGTTTCACCACAAGTACACACTTCTGTGTTTTCATTATAATATTTACGCATATATTTATTTATTTTGTCTTTATTTTTCTTGCGATATTCTTGCATGTAACTATTAACATTATTTTCAGTAGTCATTTATAAGAGAAAAATTTTGTTAATATTTTTTATAAGAAAACATATATTTAGACAAAAATTCATCCCACAACTTATCATTTTCATAGTGAATTTTCTGTGGTTTGTTCAAGAATTTATTTAAAAAATACTTGTGTGGTACATTATTTTTATAACAACTTGTATACAAAGAGTTAAGTAAATATTGATATTTTTGAATGATATTATCTTTAGTCACACTATCAAGAGATGTATAAAAATTGGGTTTTATTTCTATTCGATATTCATGAACTAATTTCTCAACATATTTTATTTTATCAACATGTTTAATAAATAATTTTTTATTACACCGATTAATCACATGAAAACCACAATTTCTGCAATTTGGTACATCATCAGCAGCATTAAAAGAATATTCTAAACACTGTCTACATTTTTCATAAACCTCATCATCAATATCTATAATTCGTGCGTCTGGAACACTAGAAAAATCATTTATTGGTAATAAATTTTTTTAAGACTGGTGTAATGATATTTGAATATTTATTAATTCGTTGTTGAAATCTTTCACGATCTACAGCATATAGATGCCAAATACCTTTACGACTTGCTCTATAAGCATAATTCCACATAAACATATGATGTATTTTAACATTATCACTGAATCTAACACTTAAAAACCTCTTAGCGCTCCTAGAACAAATTCTGGAGTTATTATATTTTTTGATTCATCTTCTTCATTATTTGACTCCTCAACCACTGGTGCCTCAGTAACTGACTCCTCAACCACTGGTGCCTCAGTAACTGACTCCTCAACCACTGGTGCCTCAGTAACTGACTCCTCAACCACTGGTACCTCAGTAACTGATTCCTCAACAGACTCTTCATTATAAGTGTCAGCTGAAGCAGACTGGTCTGCGACTGATTCTATGTCTGATTCTGTATTATTTGATTCGGTTTCACTTTCAAAATTCGTATACAAATACTTTTCTATTGCTTTCACTCGAACATTTGTATCTTTAACCATGTTACTAATATCTTCAATCTGTGTTCTCAATGGATTTGTAGTTTCATTTGCATTATCATTTGTCATATCTAGTTGATTTAATAAGTTTCTACAAAAGTTTAAATTGTCGTTATTAAGTTCTGCACCTTCAGTTTCAATTAGTTCATTAACAAACTGCTTTAAGCTAAGAACATATTCGGTTAAATTTGTTTTATTTGTTCTATCTAATAGAGTTATAAAATTAGTAATTTGTTTCTTAAAATGTTTAAAATTGCTATTAGACCAATCAGTTTCAGTTTCAATTAGTTCATCTATACGTTGTCTTAAGCTAAGAGCATATTCTGACAGTGTCTCCTTATTCGCCATTTATTAGAGAAAAATTAGTGACGATTTACAATTCTCATTATTTCATACAGCAACTCGTTTTGAGAAAGATGCGTATCAAAATGATTTCCATAATATATCATATCAATAGTTTCTTTAATTTTGTTGTATAAATTAACACTGTTTGGATTATATTCAAGTCTCAGTATAACTTCTAGTTCTGGATAAACAGATTTTAATACCTTGATACGATTATTGGCTTTACGTTTTTGAATTCTGAGCACATAATAAGGATATTCCCACATATGATTTTTATCAATAAGTATAAACTGATGATGTTTGTTTGTATTGCTTGGTTTTGAAACTACATCTGGCTTTAATTCTTCAACTTTTTCTGTTAAAGATTCTAACTTATGATTCAAATTATCTAGTATAGCTCTATACTTTGACTCTAATTTATATTCTCCATATTTTCTTATTGAAGGTAATACTTCAGATGTTACCCATTTTGTAAACTCTTTTGCCTTTGGAAGTTTAGATGATAGTATCAATGAATATAAACCTGATTCGTTCAGAAATATGGTGTGTGGTTGGTTATTTAAAGGGGGCGTTGATTCACCGCCCTCTATATTTTCATATACTTTCTTGTCATCTTTGTCTACATGAACATAAATAGCATCTTTAGGAATTTTATATCCCAACAATACAGCGACATCTTTTGCCTTAAACCATATATTTTTATCTTTATCTGTTAGGTAATTGATTTTATTACTGTTGAAGATAATGCTGTTGTTTATAATGTCTACAACTGATTCCATTTATTACAAAGTATTTTTGTTAATACATTATACTATTAAAATGATTCATAGTTTTGTTTCATGTGGATCCAATCCTGAAACTTTTCAGCAATTGGCATATTTGATTTAAGAATTAAGGAATATACACCTGGTTCTGACACGTAAACAGTGTGTGGTTGAGTATTTAAAGGGGGGAGCAAATCGCTCCTCCCTATACTAGCATAAGTTTTACGATGTTTTTCACGAACATGTTCACGGATTGATTCTCTAGGATTTTTATACTTCAATATTTCAGCAACATCTTTTGCCTTGAACCATACATTGTTATCTTTATCTGTTAGATAATTGATTTTATTATTATTAAAGATAATGTTGTTGTTTATAATGTCTACAACTGATTCCATTTATTACAAAGTATTTTTGTTAATACATTATACTATTAAAATGATTCATAGTTTTGTTTTATGTGAACAAGATAGTGATGACGTTTTGCTACGCCACGCGGCGCAGCAAACATTATGTGGTAATAACGTTTTGTTCAGACACGTGTCTGAGCAATAATTAACCGTCAGCTAAAGCAGCGTCAGCGAGAGCAGACTTGTCTGCGATAGACTCGGTCTGCGACTAAACAACATCCTTTGCATCAATCCAAGAATTATGACTATTATCAAAACCTAACCATTTTACAAATACTTTATTAGCCTTGCGTTTAATTACCTTTTCAACCAAATATACATCGTGTTTAACTTGAATTAACTCTTCTTCATAGAAACAGCCTTTTAACTCTTGATCTCGATAATCTTTCAAATGATAAGTTACAGGATTAGAATATATTATGTTACACACAGTGAATATCTCATTTGACCAATTAGGCGTATAACCTTTCTCAAAAACTGTTTTATATTTAGATACTCTAACTTGATCTCCAATTTTGTACTTGGGTTTAGATTTAGGTATTTCTTCTTGAAACAGAGGCTTTAACTTTTCTTCATTCTTTTTCTTTGATCCTTCAACGGGTGTCATTTTTATTGTACTGTGTTTAGTATGATTGTAAGTATTTACTAGCTCAGGTAACATGTCAAGCCACTTGTAATTTCCATTAATTGTAAATTGTTTCCACATTTTTTCTTTTAAAGTTCTATTAACACGTTCAACTACACTTGCTTTCTTTTCTGAATATGTTGAATAATGGTTTATATTATATTTTTTTATTAATGTTTGAAAATCTGCATTGTAAAACTCCAACCCTTGATCAGTTTGAAGATTTTTTGGTACTCGTTTCACTAGTCGCAGACTTAAGTCTGCTTCAGCTGACTCTAAAATTGATTTAAATGCGCTAGTTATACTTTTACCAGTTTTATTCTCAACAGGTATTGCCCACAAATATTTAGAAAATACATCAATTACAACTAATAGATATTTATAACCTTTATTAACTCTTGAATACGGAATCATCTCAACCAAATCAGCTTGCCACAAATCATCAATACCATATGTTATTACTTTACGTGTTGGAAAATTACGTCTTAATGGTTTGTGTAATTCGCTTGCAATTTGTTCTCTAATATCTTCTAAATTTTTTTTACAAACTTTGATTTCTTTGAACCACACTTGCTACACTTTGCTTGTAACATTGGTCGACCGTTTTTAGTTACTGTTTTAGTAACGTTAGTTGAATTTGTTTGAGACTTGCATTTAAGACAATACATTAATTCAGCCATTTATTACTCAAGAAAATCAAAACTATAACTTATAATCAATTCAATGTGTAATGGTTTTATAGCCGCATTATTTTTCTTTATAAATTTTAAAGTTTCACCTTTATTAAACGGTATCCTACTTGTAACTTTATCAAATGTTTGCTTGCCAATATAAAATTGTTTGAAACCAATAGATGGGTAACAATTAATTGCTTCAACCCAACCATTAAATGGAAAAATATATTCTGTTACTTGTGATGGTTTTGTAAAGGCTAAAATATAAAAACCATCTTTATCACACGCGTTGTAATATAAATCTTTAAACATACAAAACTTTAATTTTTTAAATGTTTCATTAGTTTTTTCTAATTTTCTATTAAGTGTGTTGTACTTTAAATTTATAATTTTCTCTGTATTATCAGAAAATGTCTTTATTTGTTCTCTATTTTCATTATTTGTTGTTGATATTAAAGTATCTATTCTATTAATTTCTGAATAATATTTATTATCCACTTGTTGAATTTTATTTTCATATTCAGTAATTACTTCAGACACATATCCCCGCGTACACGCATCTGTGTCTTTTTCAGGATTGCCTGTGTTACATAATTTTTTGTTTTGAATATCATAATTACCATCACTTGTTAATTTAAAACCAATTCCCGGAGGCCCTTTAATAATATTATTAGTGTAATCATTATTATCAGTATTACCTCTTTTGTCTAATACCATTTAGTAGTAAAAAAATTATAATTTGATAATTTATGTTCTATATCTGTAATTTCATTTCGAACATTATCATGTCCAGCTCTTTGTTGTGCTTCTAAATATTCTTTTCGATCAATTAATTCATTTAATTTATTTTTCTGTTTATAATTACGTTTTGATGGATTATATTTTTTAAATTTAGGTTGTAATCCTTTACCTATTTTTGGACTTCTGTCTTTATCAGACTCATGTTTTTTCTTTCTCTTAATATATTCATCCCAAATAGGTTTAATTATTTGTTTATATTTATCACTACTACTGCTTATTGCATGATTGGGATTACCATCTTGAGATATAGCATCACTTTTAATTAACATATCTTTATAATAACCATATTCAGTAATATGGGTGTCAATAAAATCTGACCAATTATTATAACCCTCAGGTACGTTTTTTAGAGTTACCAATACCCATAATTCATTTGTACCTGGATAAGTTGTAATTTTATCTTTTTTTACAACTTTTTTATTTTCAATTACATGTTCAGTATAATGTAAATTTATATTATCACCGTCAAATGTAACACGTTTTCCGCTTGTAACAAGTTTACCATTTTTATACTTGGCACCAAATGTTGCTTTTTTACTATCCCCTATTATCGAAAATAAATTATGTCTTTCGCCCATATTACCACTTAAATATGCCACTTTTAAGGATGAAACAGTTGCTTTATCACCTGTTGATATTCCAGATGTGGAAGGAGTTGAATCATCAGTAATAGTTGACTCATCAACAACAGCTGGTAATTGTGGTATTAATGTTAATTCACTCTCATTAAATGTACTATTTATTGGTGGTACAAATTTGGTTTTTAATATTTCAGTTTGTTCCAATATAGCATTTTTGGCTGATTTCGAAGAATTAATTATAGCATTTTCTGTAGATTTAGCAGCTTCAATTATAGGTTTATATTGTTTTTGTAATAATTCACTTCTATTATACTCACTTTCACTATATTCTTTCAAAGCACTTCTTGCTTTTTGGTTAGCGATTTTCAAATCTTTTATTAATTTTGCGTCTTTCTTATCATACATTTATTACGCTAAAAAGTTTGTGTGTTGTGTGTGTTGTGTTGTGTTGTGTTGTGTGTGTTGTGTGTGTTGTGTTGTGTTGTGTTGTGTTGTGTTGTGTCTGTTGTGTTGTGTGTGTTGTGTTGTGTTGTGTTGTGTTGTGTGTGTTGTGTTGTGTTGTGTTGTGTTGTGTTGTGTTGTGTTGTGTTGTGTTGTGTGTGTTGTGTTTATTAATTTACAACAATTTTTGCTATTTTATTAAAATTACAACTATATTTACCATTATTTAAATCCTTTTCCATATTAATAACCAAAAAATTATACTTATTATTATTATTATTACATGCCCAATTATATAAATCAAGAAATTTATTTTTATTCATATCAGACCCAACAAAATTTTCAAAAGCATGCTTTAAATTGGCATTATTATTCTTCTGTGTTAAAATAATTAAATTTGCATTATCTCTAATCATTTGTCTAGGAATACGACTTAACGTTTGGCATAATATAAAACAAGAAAGACCTATATGGCGTCCTTTAGAAAATAGATCTTCAATTAAAGACCATTTACGTGTGTCAATATCGTCTAAAATTAAAGTTGAATTATGATTTAATTCTTCTAATGGTGGAATATCCTCAAGATTTTCATATTTATGAATAACTGTATGATCTTTTACGTATTTATTTCTTTCAATAATGAAATTTTCAAGATATACATATTTATTTTGAAATAATGTTTTTGAACAAATATATAAGCATTTATAATATATAGGGTATTTTGGATCTGTTAAGATTTGCAATAAAATAGATGTTTTTCCACTATTTGATGGTCCGCATATTAAACATTTTATAATATTAGGATAATAAGTATACATTTGTGGCTGTTCTTCATTTATTTCAAGTTTTTCTAAACCATTTCCAAGTATCTCGTATTTAATACTCATTTAATTAGTAATCTTTTATAACAATATTCGTTAAACTAGTATATTTCGCTTTTGCATCGCCAACAACAATACAATGTGCTCTAGTATTTGCAGGAAACGCCTTACGATATTTTGTTTCTACTCTTATGTCAGTAACACTATCTTTTATTTCTCCTTTTCTATAAGAGCAATCAATAATCACTATCGTATATGACTTCATAAACTTATTTTTAGTAACAATAGGTATATTTAAATGATTCTGATTTAGAAAATAGGATTCTTGAAAATTTTTAAAAAACGTATACAAAATACTACAATTATTTCGTTCGTCATTCATATTTAAAGCTTGTTGGGGGTATTCTTCATCATTTAATATTACTTTTATATCATTAAGTGCTATAAAATCAAATACTGAGTTATCTTTAACTATATTGTTATCGCGTCCTTCTGAAAATGCTATAAAAATATATTTTGGCCATTTTGATAATGTTGCTACTCGCCATGAATAATCTGTTACACCTTGTGGTATGCTAGAATTATAATAATAAGACCAATAATTATAGTATATTTTGTGATAAGCACCTGACGAAATTAAATTACTTAATTCTACTTGTTTATCTAAAGTAGGTACTACTTGGGGCATGCTCCAATATATTTCTGTAATATCAATTTTTACATTATCTTTTAAAGCCTCGGATACAATTAAACAATTAAAATCATTTGCTGATCTCATTAAGTGTAATTCCTGGCTAACACGTAAAATAGCTTTATCATATGTTTCAAATAATCCAAAAATATTTTTAATAGGAATAGAAATAGAAAAATAACCCTTATCATTTATTAAACTTTCGTTATTCCAGCCCTCGTATAAATTTTGTGTATTAAAGGTTGCTAAACCCTTTATAGTTGTTAAGTATCCAGGGTTATTAATTACTTCAACATCGTTACCTGCCATTACATATTTAATTTGAGACCATAAATGCAATGGACCATTTTTAACAAATTTAATATTAGCATAATTTTCTGGAGTTAATGCTGCTGTTATATGTGTAATTTTACCATTTACAACTAAATTACTATTATGTGTATCGTAAACAATGTCCTGATTACAAATTTTAATTTCTGTTATTGTGTTTGGATCATTAATTCTTTCAGATATAGAGGGTAAATATTTTATATATTGATAACGCTGTATAGGAGGCTTCTGTTGATATTTTTCACTTGAGTATTCAAGTACTTTGCTATTCATTTATATATAAAAAAATACATTATTTAATTTCTCTAATATGTACTGTAATTAAAATTGGTTCATTTCTAAAATCAATTAAGTTATTACTCTGATCTAATAATTTAAATTCTAATTTATCTACATTGTCTACTATTATTGGATAATACGCTAAATTTATAGGTTGTTCTATAATATCAAAACCTGGTCCTACTTTTATAAAAAATTCGAATACAGTACTAGTTTCCCGTGACCCAATATACCAACCACGTGTAATATTACATACTACTTTAATAGTTTTAATTGGAAATATATCTAAAGTATAATCTGATATGTGAATTATATCTGCTTCTAGTAATTTCTTTTCAAAGCCTAATATTTTAGCTGGTGAATTTTCAGCTGTAAAATCAACGGGGTATTTACTTTTAATTATATTTCTGCTAGTATTAGTATTAGAAGATATAGTAAAACCTTCACCTATTTTCTCTTCCAAAAGTGCTTGTAAGTCATCGTATGAATATGTGCCATCATCAATTTGAATTTTTATTTGAGTGCCATCCTTAATATAAGTAAATATATTATTTTTTAATTTTGCTGATATATTTGGAATTGTAAATGCAGCTTTTAAACTTATAACACCCAATTCATATTTTCCATTACTTAAATCTAATGGTGGGAAATATACAGTAGTCAAAGTAGCTTCATTCAAATTGTTATAATTATCTAGTGTCAACGTAATCATTTATTACTTAAAAAAACATTCGCTTTTAGCTTAAAAATTTTAAACATAATTTACCACAAATTGCTTGATTATAATTTTGATATCTATCATAATTATAATAAATATTAGCATTTTTGTAAGTATAAAAATATTTTATTAATTTCTTTTCTGGTATTACGTCTCCAAAAGGATCAAAATAATAAATATTTTTATTTCGCTTCTTATAAGCCACCCAGTGTGTACCAGGTCCAGAATTTGAGTCTAAATTCACAATACCAGACTCGTTTTTATGAATTTTATTAGGTAGAGTATCATCCATAAACACGCCTCTGAAATATGGAATTTTTAATTGTTTAGCATAGTCTATTAATTCAAAATTAGAAAGCGGTCGCTCTGGAATGCTTGGAGCGTCAGCTGAAGCAGACGTAGGTCTGCGACCAATTATTTTTTTTTTGCTATTTCACTACCCGGTAAATACATACCCTTACCAGACTTTGTTTTCTTAACACCAGAGCCTGTTGCTTTTCTATATGCATGACCTGCTGCTGCTGCTACAGCTCCAGTTGCTAACGCTTTTCCTATAAGTGCTACTAAAGGTGGTATGGCAAATGGTAAAAATCCACCATATTTACTCAAAGAACCTCCTACTTTTGCATTTTTAAATTTCGTTGCTGGTAAATATAAAACACCACTGCCTGTTTTACTGCTAGGCAATAAATGTTTCATTAATTCCTGTAAATCAAATTTTACGGAACCTCCCTTCTTCTGTAATTTATTTATTGTATCTATTACTGATTTAGCAGTTGAACCTGTTTTCTTTAACGCATTTATTAATGTTGTTGCTAAAAAATTTATTGTTTCTGGTAAACCACCACCTGTTTTCAATTTATTTACTTGATTTGCAGAAAACTTTATTGTTGTACCTGTATGTTTTTTCTTTGCTGCTTGAATTTTATCTTTCTGACATTGAGTAAGAACGCTACTCATTTTTGCTGATTTATTACTAGAAAAACCCATGCCCATTTTACGTTTTGCTTTCATAATATTTGTAACTGACCATGCAGCAGCTTTTTCACCAACAGATGCATCTTGGCTTTTAACTCTATCCCATGCTTTATGCTCTAGTATTTCATCTGCTTTATTTCTATCATTTACATTTTTATACTGAGAATAAGCAATATCGTGTTTTTTGCAAGCTTCATCTAAAGGATTTACACCTTTGTCACCTCTAGCTAGTCGTTTCTGTAATTTAGTGCCCGGACCGCAATAATTGTAACCTGGAACATGTACTTCAAATGGTAAATTATTTGTTAAATTATTCACAAATCCTGATCCTTTTTTCTCATTTATAAATGGAAGAATATTTAGAGAAACGAAAATACGTTTACCGTAAGAGTTATAAACGTTATAGTAATTTTAATATTTGTTTTCATATTGGCGAGGTTATTTTCCCAGCAAGCAGTTTATCTGCGTTTGTGTTTCTACCTCTTGCCGCTTTATCACTTGGTAGTGCGGTTTTAATGACGCTCAGTGAAGTATTAAATATTAAAGAAAAAATGATAGAGTTTAAAAAGTGCTACAAGTTTTACACAAACATGTTGTTATTATTTAAATCTGGTAAAATTAGTGAACAAGAAATATACGATAAAGAACGAGATTTTCTAGATAATATTACGTATTTTCCTGTTGAACAATATTTAAAGAAGAAAAACTTAAATGGTTATGGCGTTAGCTGAAGCAACTGTGTCTGCGACCAACTTAAATAGTCCAAACAATCTTGCAAAATCACTGCACATGATAAACAATTAGTCGCAGACTGACGTCTGCTTCAGCTGACGCTTAATATGCTTTGTTAGCATAAGAAGTATCATCTCTTCAAATAGTTTTAACTATCAATAACGCAGTTATATTATGTGTGCAAATGCAAGAGTAACGAATCGTTAGCCTTTGGTAAAATGTAATTTTCAAAAAAAGAATATTCTGGATTTATGACTATGACATCTTGTGAGTAATTAGCCAACTAAGTTCTCCTCATGTAATAAAAAATATCTACTTAAGTCATACAACTGCAAAAAGCGATAAAATGGTATGTATTTAAAGTTTTAATATTATTAACATTTAATTATTAATAATTGAAATTATTTTTTCTAGAACATTCTATCCCCACCCCACATCATCTCTATAAATAACGGGTGTTTGGGGTGATGCAACAGTTTTGTGGTTATGGTTGATGAAAGTGCAAGTACAAATACACCTGAGTATATTTCACAGTTGTGTGACAAACACATAAAGTCTTTATCTTTAGAACTTGCTTTTGTTTCTAAAGTTAAAGTTAATTGTTATAAAGTATTAAAACAAGTTGAATATGGTGAAATAAAAATACCAGAGGTGCAGGAATATACAGTTCAACAACTCTTAGACTTGGTAAAACAAGAAAAAATTAATCAAACAAATAGTGAAATTAATCAAGCTAATAGTAAAATTAAACAAACAAAAAGAAAAATTAATCAAACAAATAGTAAAATTAATCAAGCAAATAGTGAAATTAATCAAGCAAATAGTAAAATTAATCAAGCAAATAGTAAAATTAATCAAACAAATAGTAAAATTAATCAAGCAAATAGTGAAATTAATCAAGCTAATAGTAAAATTAAACAAACAAAAAGAAAAATTAAGCCCGCAAAAAGTGGCAATGAATTACATATTTATTTAAAATCACTTTTAAATTATGATGAAAAATCTGAAGTTACTATGTTCAACGATTGTGATGGATTCGAAAACTTAAAATCTGAAATTATTAAAGTAAGTGTAGAAGTGAAAAAACGTGGAACTCAATATTTTAAAGTGCAGTGCTATTTTGGATATCTTCTCGAAAAATTTTATAAAGCATATAGAAAAGAACGTAAAAAGACACATAATATTACATGGAAGGACTATGTACAACGTTTTGGAATAAAAGACAGTCAAGCAAAATCTTTAAGAAAAATTGGAGTAATATCAAAGAAATATCCGAGAATTCAGCATTTATCTATTTCAATAAGCGAATTTCAGCGATATATAGAAGAATTTGAAGAGTTAATGGAGAATCCACAATACTGTAATTTTTGGAATAACGAAAAGGGGTATTATAAATATTTATAATTATTTATAAATTACTTAACATATAATTTTCTTTTTCTTTGCAGGGAACAAGAAAATATAGATCAGCTAATCCAAGATCTTAAAAAAGTTTTGTGATTTTATCCCAGTGCGCTGCGATTTTTTGTTGTTCACTTAGTTAAGTTTACTTAAAAATAGTTTTGTTCATATATTTCATTTTGTGATTTTATCCCAGTGCGCTGCGATTTTTTGTTAAAGTATAATTTTTTAGTATTTTTTAAATAAACTGAATATTATGTATTTGTTTGTTGTTTCTTTCTATTTTACCTTTATAAACTAAACCAGGTGGGTTTTTATTCATTTCTTTAATTTGTGGAATAATTTTATTGAATCTCTGAGGCAATGATACTTTGCAGTTTTCCAAATTTGCTATAATTTGTGGACCGTAATTACCAGTACTAGTTTCAAGACTTACAACTTTATATGGTCTATTTAATTCTAATTCAGATAGTTTTACAAATTGATTTGATACACTGTTTAGCAAGTCTGCATAATTAGTTTTGTTCTCCATTTATAACAATAAAATTATGTTAATATAATTATGATAGTTGGTCATAGCAACGCACTGCGATCTTCGCTCTACAGAAGAGCTGTTCGGTATAAGTCATCCACCGTGTTACGTCATCGTTGCGCGCTAAGATTTCGCAATAATACACACCCGTACGGTTATTAGCAACCAGGACAGATAGACCGCGAGGACCGCCAGGACAGATAGACCGCGAGGACAGTTTCTAGCGACGAATTCGGATTTGCGCGTTCAGGTTTTTGGCATTCAGATTTAAAAGTGGCCTCGTCAAGCCCACACGTGTTAATTTAAACGTTCAGATTTTCGTTCAGATTATAAGTGTGCTAGAGCAGCCCAAATTTTAAAGGTTTAAACCAACGCTTTCTATAGTAGTATATGGGTACGTTGAGGGAACTTTTAATCCTGAACGTTTAGGTGTGCGGGTGGGTGTGCGGCGTTCAGGCCTGTTCAGGATCGTTCAGGATTAAAAGTGTCCTCAACGTACCCATATACTACTCAAAAGCATACAAAACACCGTTTTTAAGTATACAAACTGTCATATTCATGTACATGTCGTGTGTAATGGATTATGTTTTCAAAATCAAGATAAAATAGCTGTTTTCAGCTTGCAAAAACAAACAAAATGCTATTTTCAAGTATTTAAACTGTCATATTCATGTTTCTGTCGTGTATAACGGCTAATGTTGGTGAAATCAAGATAAAATTGCTGTTTTAAACATGCAAAAGCATACAAAACACCGTTTTTAAGTATACAAACTGTCATATTCATGTATATGTCGTGTGTAATGGCTTATGTTGCAAAATCAAGATATAATAGCTGTTTTTAGCTTGCAAAAACATACAAAATGCTGTTTTCAAGTATTTAAACTGTCATATTCATGTTTCTGTTGTGTATAATGGCTAATGTTGGTGAAATCAAGATAAAATTGCTGTTTTAAGTATGCAAAAGCATACAAAACACCGTTTTTAAGTATGCAAACTGTCATATTCATGTATATGTCGTGTGTATTGGCTTATGTTTGCAAAATCAAGATAAAATAGCTGTTTTCAGCTTGCAAAAACATACGAAATGCTGTTTTCAAGTATTTAAACTGTCATATTCATGTGCCTGTCGTGTATAATGGCTAATGTTGGTGAAATCAAAATAAAATTGCTGTTTTAAGCATGCAAAAGCATACAAAACACCGTTTTTAAGTATACAAACTATCATATTCATGTATATGTCGTGTGCAATGGCTTATGTTTGCAAAATCAAGATAAAATAGCTGTTTTCAGCTTGCAAAAACATACAAAATGCTGTTTTCAAGTATTTAAACTGTCATATTCATGTTTCTGTCGTGTATAATGGCTAATGTTGGTGAAATCAAGATAAAATTGCAGTTTTAAGCATGCAAAAGCATACAAAACACCGTTTTTAAGTATACAAACTGTCATATTCATGTATATGTCGTGTGCAATGGCTTATGTTTGCAAACTTAAGATAAAATAGCTGTTTTCCGCTTGCAAAAACATACAAAATGCTGTTTTCATGTATTTAAACTGTCATATTCAAGTTTCTGTCGTGTATAATGGCTAATGTTGGTGAAATCAAGATAAAATTGCTGTTTTAAGCATGCAAAAGCATACAAAACACCGTTTTTAAGTATACAAACAGTCATATTTATGTATATGTCGTGTGTAATGGCTTATGTTTGCAAAATTAAGATAAAATAGCTGTTTTCAGCTTGCAAAAACATACAAAATGCTGTTTTCAAGTATTTTAACTGTCATATTCATGTTTCTGTCGTGTATAATGGCTAATGTTGGTGAAATCAAAATAAAATTGCAGTTTTAAGCATGCAAAAGCATACAAAACACCGTTTTTAAGTATACAAACTATCATATTCATGTATATGTCGTGTGCAATGGCTTATGTTTGCAAAATCAAGATAAAATAGCTGTTTTCAGCTTGCAAAAACATACAAAATGCTGTTTTCAAGTATTTAAACTGTCATATTCATGTTTCTGTCGTGTATAATGGCTAATGTTGGTGAAATCAAGATAAAATTGCAGTTTTAAGCATGCAAAAGCATACAAAACACCGTTTTTAAGTATACAAACTGTCATATTCATGTATATGTCGTGTGCAATGGCTTATGTTTGCAAACTTAAGATAAAATAGCTGTTTTCCGCTTGCAAAAACATACAAAATGCTGTTTTCATGTATTTAAACTGTCATATTCAAGTTTCTGTCGTGTATAATGGCTAATGTTGGTGAAATCAAGATAAAATTGCTGTTTTAAGCATGCAAAAGCATACAAAACACCGTTTTTAAGTATACAAACAGTCAAATTTATGTATATGTCGTGTGTAATGGCTTATGTTTGCAAAATTAAGATAAAATAGCTGTTTTCAGCTTGCAAAAACATACAAAATGCTGTTTTCAAGTATTTTAACTGTCATATTCATGTTTCTGTCGTGTATAATGGCTAATGTTGGTGAAATCAAGATAAAATTGATGTTTTAAGCATGCAAAAGCATACGAAACACCGTTTTTAAGTATACAAACTGTCATATTCATGTATATGTCGTGTGTAATGGCTTATGTTTGCAAAATCAAGATAAAATAGCTGTTTTCAGCTTGCAAAAACATACAAAATGCTGTTTTCAAGTATTTAAACTGTCATATTCATGTTTCTGTCGTGAATAATGGCTAATGTTGGTGAAATCAAGATAAAATTTCTGTTTTAAGCATGCAAAAGCATTCAAAACACCGTTTTTAAGTATACAAACTGTCATATTCATGTATATGTCGTGTGCAATGGCTTATGTTTGCAAACTCAAGATAAAATAGCTGTTTTCAGCTTGCAAAAACATACGAAATGCTGTTTTCAAGTATTTAAACTGTCATATTCATGTTTCTGTCGTGTATAATGGCTAATGTTGGTGAAATCAAGATAAAATTGCAGTTTTAAGCATGCAAAAGCATACAAAACACCGTTTTTAAGTATACAAACTGTCATATTGATGTATATGTCGTGAGTAATGGCTTATGTTTGCAAAATCAAGATAAAATAGCTGTTTTCAGCATGCAAAAACATACAAAATGCTGTTTTCAAGTATTTAAACTGTCATATTCATGTTTCTGTCGTGTATAATGGCTAATTTTGGTGAAATCATGATAAAATTGATGTTTTAAGCATGCAAAAGCATACGAAACACCGTTTTTAAGTATACAAACTGTCATATTTATGTATATGTCGTGTGTAATAGTTTATGTTTGCAAAATCAAGATAAAATAGCTGCTTTCAGCTTGCAAAAACATACAAAATGCTGTTTTCAAGTATTTAAACTGTCATATTCATGTTTCTGTCGTGTATAATGGCTAATGTTGGTGAAATCAAGATAAAATTGCTGTTTTAAGCATGCAAAAGCATACAAAACACCGTTTTTAAGTATACAAACTGTCATATTCATGTATATGTCGTGTGTAATGGCTTATGTTTGCAAAATCTAGATTAAATAGCTGTTTTCAGCTTGCAAAAACCTACAAAATGCTGTTTTCAAGTATTTAAACTGTCATATTCATGTTTCTGTCGTGTATAATGGCTAATGTTGGTGAAATCAAGATAAAATTGCTGTTTTAAGCATGCAAAAGCATACAAAACACCGTTTTTAAGTATACAAACTGTCATATTCATGTATATGTCGTGTGTAATGGCTTATGTTTGCAAAATCTAGATTAAAAAGCTGTTTTCAGCTTGCAAAAACATAAAAAATGCTGTTTTCAAGTATTTACACTGTCATATTCATGTTTCGGTACTGTATAATGGCTAATGTTGGTGAAATCAAGATAAAATTGCTGTTTTAAGCATGCAAAAGCATACAAAACACCGTTTTTAAGTATACAAACTGTCATATTTATGTATATGTCGTGTGTAATGGCTTATGTTTGCAAAGTCAAGTTAAAATAGCTGTTTTCAGCTTGCAAAAACATACAAAATGCTGTTTTCAAGTATTTAAAATGCCATATTCATGTTTCTGTCGTGTATAATGGCTAATGTTGGTGAAATCAAGATAAAATTGCTGTTTTAAGTATGCAAAAGCATACAAAACACCGTTTTTAAGTATACAAACTGTCATATTCATATATATGTCGTGTGTAATGGCTTATATTTGCAAAATCAAGATAAATTAGCTGTTTTAAGCTTGCAAAAACATACAAAATGCTGTTTTCAAGTATTTAAACTGTCATATTCATGTTTCTGTCGTGTATAATGGATAATGTTGGTGAAATCAAGATAAAATTGCAGTTTTAAGCATGAAAAAGCATACAAAACACAGTTTTTAAGTATACAAACAGTCATATTTATGTATATGTCGTGTGTAATGGCTTATGTTTTCAAAATCAAGATAAAATAGCTGTTTTCAGCTTGCAAAAACAAACAAAATGCTGTTTTCAAGTATTTAATCTGTCATATTCATGTTTCTGTCGTGTATAATGGCTAATGTTGGTGAAATCAAGATAAAAATGCTGTTTTAAACATGCAAAAGCATACAAAAACCGTTTTTAAGTATACAAACTGTCATATTCATTTATATGTCGTGTGTAATGGCTTATGTTGCAAAATCAAGATAAAATAGCTGTTTTTAGCTTGCAAAAACATACAAAATGCTGTTTTCAAGTATTTAGACTGCCATATTCAAGTTTCTGTCGTGTATAATAGCTAATGTTGGTGAAATCAAGATAAAATTGCTGTTTTAAGTATGCAAAAGCATACAAAACACCGTTTTTAAGTATACAAACTGTCATATTCATGTATATGTCGTGTGTAATGGCTTATATTTGCAAAATCAAGATAAAATAGCTGTTTTAAGCTTGCAAAAACATACAAAATGCTGTTTTCAAGTATTTAAACTGTCATATTCATGTTTCTGTCGTGTATAATGGATAATGTTGGTGAAATCAAGATAAAATTGCAGTTTTAAGCATGCAAAAGCATACAAAACACCGTTTTTAAGTATACAAACTGTCATATTCATGTATATGTCGTGAGTAATGGCTTATGTTTGCAAAATCAAGATAAAATAGCTGTTTTCAGCATGCAAAAACATACAAAATGCTGTTTTCAAGTATTTAAACTGTCATATTCATGTTTCTGTCGTGTATAATGGCTAATGTTGGTGAAATCAAGATAAAATTGATGTTTTAAGCATGCAAAAGCATACGAAACACCGTTTTTAAGTATACAAACTGTCATATTTATGTATATGTCGTGTGTAATGGCTTATGTTTGCAAAATCAAGATAAAATAGCTGCTTTCAGCTTGCAAAAACATACAAAATGCTGTTTTCAAGTATTTAAACTGTCATATTCATGTTTCTGTCGTGTATAATGGCTAATGTTGGTGAAATCAAGATAAAATTGCAGTTTTAAGCATGCAAAAGCATACAAAACACCGTTTTTAAGTATACAAACTGTCATATTCATGTATATGTCGTGTGCAATGGCTTATGTTTGCAAACTTAAGATAAAATAGCTGTTTTCCGCTTGCAAAAACATACAAAATGCTGTTTTCATGTATTTAAACTGTCATATTCAAGTTTCTGTCGTGTATAATGGCTAATGTTGGTGAAATCAAAATAAAATTGCTTTATAAAGCATGCAAAAGCATACAAAACACCGTTTTTAAGTATACAAACTGTCATATTCATGTACATGTCGTGTGTAATGGATTATGTTTTCAAAAACAAGATAAAATAGCTGTTTTCAGCTTGCAAAAACAAACAAAATGCTGTTTTCAAGTATTTAAACTGTCATATTCATGTTTCTGTCGTGTATAATGGCTAATGTTGGTGAAATCAAAATAAAATTGCTGTATAAAGAATGCAAAAGCATAGAAAACACCGTTTTTAAGTATACAAACTGTCATATTCATGTACATGTCGTGTGTAATGGATTATGTTTTCAAAATCAAGATAAAATAGCTGTTTTTAGCTTGCAAAAACATACAAAATGCTGTTTTCAAGTATTTAGACTGCCATATTCATGTTTCTGTCGTGTATAATAGCTAATGTTGGTGAAATCAAGATAAAATTGCTGTTTTAAGTATGCAAAAGCATACAAAACACCGTTTTTAAGTATACAAACTGTCATATTCATGTATATGTCGTGTGTAATGGCTTATATTTGCAAAATCAAGATAAAATAGCTGTTTTAAGCTTGCAAAAACATACAAAATGCTGTTTTCAAGTATTTAAACTGTCATATTCATGTTTCTGTCGTGTATAATGGATAATGTTGGTGAAATCAAGATAAAATTGCAGTTTTAAGCATGCAAAAGCATACAAAACACCGTTTTTAAGTATACAAACTGTCATATTCATGTATATGTCGTGAGTAATGGCTTATGTTTGCAAAATCAAGATAAAATAGCTGTTTTCAGCATGCAAAAACATACAAAATGCTGTTTTCAAGTATTTAAACTGTCATATTCATGTTTCTGTCGTGTATAATGGCTAATGTTGGTGAAATCAAGATAAAATTGATGTTTTAAGCATGCAAAAGCATACGAAACACCGTTTTTAAGTATACAAACTGTCATATTTATGTATATGTCGTGTGTAATGGCTTATGTTTGCAAAATCAAGATAAAATAGCTGCTTTCAGCTTGCAAAAACATACAAAATGCTGTTTTCAAGTATTTAAACTGTCATATTCATGTTTCTGTCGTGTATAATGGCTAATGTTGGTGAAATCAAGATAAAATTGCAGTTATAAGCATGCAAAAGCATACAAAACACCGTTTTTAAGTATACAAACTGTCATATTCATGTATATGTCGTGTGCAATGGCTTATGTTTGCAAACTTAAGATAAAATAGCTGTTTTCCGCTTGCAAAAACATACAAAATGCTGTTTTCATGTATTTAAACTGTCATATTCAAGTTTCTGTCGTGTATAATGGCTAATGTTGGTGAAATCAAAATAAAATTGCTTTATAAAGCATGCAAAAGCATACAAAACACCGTTTTTAAGTATACAAACTGTCATATTCATGTACATGTCGTGTGTAATGGATTATGTTTTCAAAAACAAGATAAAATAGCTGTTTTCAGCTTGCAAAAACAAACAAAATGCTGTTTTCAAGTATTTAAACTGTCATATTCATGTTTCTGTCGTGTATAATGGCTAATGTTGGTGAAATCAAAATAAAATTGCTGTATAAAGAATGCAAAAGCATAGAAAACACCGTTTTTAAGTATACAAACTGTCATATTCATGTACATGTCGTGTGTAATGGATTATGTTTTCAAAATCAAGATAAAATAGCTGTTTTCAGCTTGCAAAAACAAACAAAATGCTATTTTCAAGTATTTAAACTGTCATATTCATGTTTCTGTCGTGTATAACGGCTAATGTTGGTGAAATCAAGATAAAATTGCTGTTTTAAACATGCAAAAGCATACAAAACACCGTTTTTAAGTATACAAACTGTCATATTCATGTATATGTCGTGTGTAATGGCTTATGTTGCAAAATCAAGATAAAATAGCTGTTTTTAGCTTGCAAAAACATACAAAATGCTGTTTTCAAGTATTTAAACTGTCATATTCATGTTTCTGTTGTGTATAATGGCTAATGTTGGTGAAATCAAGATAAAATTGCTGTTTTAAGTATGCAAAAGCATACAAAACACCGTTTTTAAGTATGCAAACTGTCATATTCATGTATATGTCGTGTGTATTGGGTTATGTTTGCAAAATCAAGATATAATAGCTGTTTTCAGCTTGCAAAAACATACGAAATGCTGTTTTCAAGTATTTAAACTGTCATATTCATGTGCCTGTCGTGTATAATGGCTAATGTTGGTGGAATCAAGATAAAATTGCTGTTTTAAGCATGCAAAAGCATACAAAACACCGTTTTTAAGTATACAAACTATCATATTCATGTATATGTCGTGTGCAATGGCTTATGTTTGCAAAATCAAGATAAAATAGCTGTTTTCAGCTTGCAAAAACATACAAAATGCTGTTTTCAAGTATTTTAACTGTCATATTCATGTTTCTGTCGTGTATAATGGCTAATGTTGGTGAAATCAAAATAAAATTGCTGTATAAAGAATGCAAAAGCATACAAAACACCGTTTTTAAGTATACAAACTGTCATATTCATGTACATGTCGTGTGTAATGGATTATGTTTTCAAAATCAACATAAAATAGCTGTTTTCAGCTTGCAAAAACAAACAAAATGCTGTTTTCAAGTATTTAAACTGTCATATTCATGTTTCTGTCGTGTATAATGGCTAATGTTGGTGAAATCAAGATAAAATTGCTGTTTTAAACATGCAAAAGCATACAAAACACCGTTTTTAAGTATACAAACTGTCATATTCATGTATATGTCGTGTGTAATGGCTTATGTTGCAAAATCAAGATAAAATAGCTGTTTTTAGCTTGCAAAAACATACAAAATGCTGTTTTCAAGTATTTAAACTGTCATATTCATGTTTCTGTTGTGTATAATGGCTAATGTTGGTGAAATCAAGATAAAATTGCTGTTTTAAGTATGCAAAAGCATACAAAACACCGTTTTTAAGTATGCAAACTGTCATATTCATGTATATGTCGTGTGTAATGGCTTATGTTTGCAAAATCAAGATAAAATAGCTGTTTTCAGCTTGCAATAACATACAAAATGCTGTTTTCAAGTATTTAAACTCTCATATTCATGTTTCTGTCGTGTTTAATGGATAATGTTGGTGAAATCAAGATAAAATTGCAGTTTTAAGCATGCAAAAGCATACAAAACACCGTTTTTAAGTATACAAACTGTCATATTCATGTTTCTGTCGTGTATAATGGCTAATGTTGGTGAAATCAAGATAAAATTGCTGTTTTAAACATGCAAAAGCATACAAAACACCGTTTTTAAGTATACAAACTGTCATATTCATGTATATGTCGTGTGTAATGGCTTATGTTGCAAAATCAAGATAAAATAGCTGTTTTTAGCTTGCAAAAACATACAAAATGCTGTTTTCAAGTATTTAAACTGTCATATTCATGTTTCTGTTGTGTATAATGGCTAATGTTGGTGAAATCAAGATAAAATTGCTGTTTTAAGTATGCAAAAGCATACAAAACACCGTTTTTAAGTATGCAAACTGTCATATTCATGTATATGTCGTGTGTAATGGCTTATGTTTGCAAAATAAAGATAAAATAGCTGTTTTCAGCTTGCAAAAACATACAAAATGCTGTTTTCAAGTATTTAAACTTTCATATTCATGTTTCTGTCGTGTATAATGGATAATGTTGGTGAAATCAAGATAAAATTGCAGTTTTAAGCATGCAAAAGCATACAAAACACCCTTTTTAAGTTTACAAACTGTCATATTCATGTATATGTCGTGTGTAATGGCTTATGTTTGCAAAATCAAGATAAAATAGCTGTTTTCAGCTTGCAAAAACATACGAAATGCTGTTTTCAAGTATTTAAACTGTCATATTCATGTGCCTGTCGTGTATAATGGCTAATGTTGGTGAAATCAAGATAAAATTGCTGTTTTAAGCATGCAAAAGCATACAAAACACCGTTTTTTAAGTATACAAACTATCATATTCATGTACATGTCGTGTGCAATGGCTTATGTTTGCAAAATCAAGATAAAATAGCTGTTTTCAGCTTGCAAAAACATACAAAATGCTGTTTTCAAGTATTTAAACTGTCATATTCATGTTTCTGTCGTGTATAATGGCTAATGTTGGTGAAATCAAGATAAAATTGATGTTTTAAGCATGCAAAAGCATACGAAACACCGTTTTTAAGTATACAAACTGTCATATTTATGTATATGTCGTGTGCAATGGCTTATGTTTGCAAAATCAAGATAAAATAGCTGTTTTCAGCTTGAAAAAACATACAAAATGCTGTTTTCAAGTATTTAAACTGTCATATTCATGTTTCTGTCGTGTATAATGGCTAATATTGGTGAATTCAAGATAAAATTGCTGTTTTAAGCATGCAAAAGCATACAAAACACCGTTTTTAAGTATACAAACTGTCATATTCATGTATATGTCGTGTGCAATGGCTTATGTTTGCAAACTCAAGATAAAATAGCTGTTTTCAGCTTGCAAAAACATACAAAATGCTGTTTTCATGTATTTAAACTGTCGTATTCATGATTCTGTCGTGTATAATGGCTAATGTTGGTGAAATCAAGATAAAATTGCAGTTTTAAGCATGCAAAAGCATACAAAACACCGTTGTTAAGTATACAAACTGTCATATTCATGTATATGTCGTGTGTAATGGCTTATGTTTGCAAAATAAAGATAAAATAGCTGTTTTCAGCTTGCAAAAACATACAAAATGCTGTTTTCAAGTATTCAAACTGTCATATTCATGTTTCTGTCGTGTATAATGGCTAATGTTGGTGAAATTAAGATAAAGTTGCAGTTTTAAGCATGCAAAAGCATACAAAACACCGTTTTTAAGTATACAAACTGTCATATTCATGAACATGTCGTTTGTAATAGCTTATGTTTGCAAACTCAAGATAAAATAGCTATTTTCAGCTTGCAAAACATACAAAATGCTGTTTTCAAGTATTTAAACTGTCATATTCATGTTTCTGTCGTGTATAATGGCTAATGTTGGTGAAATCAAGATAAAATTGCTGTTTTAAGCATGCAAAAGCATACAAAACACCGTTTTTAAGTATACAAACTGTCATATTCATGTATATGTCGTGTGCAATGGCTTATGTTTGCAAAATCAAGATAAAATAGCTGTTTTCAGCTTGCAAAAACATACAAAATGCTGTTTTCAAGTATTTAAACTGTCATATTTATGTTTCTGTCGTGTATAATGGCTAATGTTGGTGAAATCAAGATAATATTACAGTTTTAAGCATGCAAAAGCATACAAAACACCGTTTTAAGTATAAAAAACTGTCATATTCATGTTTATGTCGTGTGTAATGGCTTATATTGCAAAATCAAGATAAAATAGCTGTTTTCAGCTTGCAAAAACATAAAAAATGCTGTTTTCAAGTATTTACATTGTCATATTCATGTTTCGGTACTGTATAATGGCTAATGTTGGTGAAATCAAGATAAAATTGCTGTTTTAAGCATGCAAAAGCATACAAAACACCGTTTTTAAGTATACAAACTGTCATATTTATGTATATGTCGTGTGCAATGGCTTATGTTTGCAAAATCTAGATTAAATAGCTGTTTTCAGCTTGCAAAAACCTACAAAATGCTGTTTTCAAGTATTTAAACTGTCTTATTCAAGTTTCTGTCGTGTATAATGGCTAATGTTGATGAAATCAAGATAAAATTGCTGTTTTAAGCATGCAAAAGCATACAAAACACCGTTTTTAAGTATACAAACTGTCATATTCATGTATATGTCGTGTGTAATGGTTTATGTTTGCAAATTCAAGATAAAATAGCTGTTTACAGCTTGCAAAAACATACAAAATGCTGTTTTCAAATATTTAAACTGTCATATTCATGTGCCTGTCGTGTATAATGGCTAATGTTGGTGAAATCAAGATAAAATTGCTGTTTTAAGCATGCAAAAGCACACAAAACACCGTTTTTAAGTATACAAACTGTCATATTCATGTATATGTCGTGTGCAATGGCTTATGTTTGCAAAATCAAGATAAAATAGCTGTTTTCAGCTTGCAAAAACATACAAAATGCTGTTTTCAAGTATTTAAACTGTCATATTTATGTTTCTGTCGTGTACAATGGCTAATGTTGGTGAAATCAAGATAATATTACAGTTTTAAGCATGCAAAAGCATACAAAACACCGTTTTTAAGTATACAAACTGTCATATTCATGTTGATGTCGTGTGTAATGGCTTATATTTGCAAAATCAAGATAAAATAGATTTTTTCAGCTTGCAAAAACATAAAAAATGCTGCTTTCAAGTATTTACACTGTTATATTCATGTTTAGGTACTGTATAATGGCTAATGTTGGTGAAACCAATATAAAATTGCTGTTTTAAGCATGCAAAAGCATACAAAACACCGTTTTTAAGTATACAAACTGTCATATTCATGTATATGTCGTGTGTAATGGCTTATGTTGCAAAATCAAGATAAAATAGCTGTTTTCAGCTTGCAAAAACATACAAAATGCTGTTTTCGAGTATTTTAACTGTCATATTCATGTTTCTGTCGTGTATAATGGCTAATGTTGGTGAAATCAAAATAAAATTGCTGTATTAAGCATGCAAAAGCATACAAAACACCGTTTTAAAGTATACAAACTGTCATATTCATGTACATGTCGTGTGTAATGGATTATGTTTTCAAAATCAAGATAAAATAGCTGTTTTCAGCTTGCAAAAACAAACAAAATGCTGTTTTCAAGTATTTAAACTGTCATATTCATGTTTCTGTCGTGTATAATGGCTAATGTTGGTGAAATCAAGATAAAATTGCTGTTTTAAACATGCAAAAGCATACAAAACACCGTTTTTAAGTATACAAACTGTCATATTCATGTATATGTCGTGTGTAATGGCTTATGTTTGCAAAATCAAGATAAAATAGCTGTTTTCAGCTTGCAAAAACATACAAAATGCTGATTTCAAGTATATAAACTGTCATATTCATGTTTCTGTCGTGCATAATGGCTAATGTTGGTGAAATCAAGATAAAATTGCAGTTTTAAGCATGCAAAAGCATACAAAACACCGTTTTTAAGTATACAAACTATCATATTCATGTATATGTCGTGTGTATTGGTTTATGTTTGCAAAATCAAGATAAAATAGCTGTTTTCAGCTTGAAAAAACATGCAAAATGCTGTTTTCAAGAATTTAAACTGTCATATTCATGTTTCTGTCGTGTGTAATGGCTAATGTTGGTGAAATCAAGATAAAATTCCAGTTTTAAGCATGCAAAAGCATACAAAACACCGTTTTTTAAGTATACAAACTGTCATATTCATGTATATGTCGTGTGTAATGGCTTATGTTTGCAAAATCAAGATAAAATAGCTGTTTTCAGCATGCAAAAACATACAAAATGCTGTTTTCAAGTATTTAAACTGTCATATTCATGTTTCTGTCGTGTATAATGGCTAATTTTGGTGAAATCATGATAAAATTGATGTTTTAAGCATGCAAAAGCATACAAAACACCTTTTTAAGTATACAAACTGTCATATTCATGTATATGTCGTGTGTAATGGCTTATGTTTGCAAAATCAAGATAAAATAGCTGTTTTCAGCTTGCAAAAACATACAAAATGCTGTTTTCAAGTATTTAAACTGTCATATTCATGTTTCTGTCGTGTATAATGGCTAATGTTGGTGAAATTAAGATAAAGTTGCAGTTTTAAGCATGCAAAAGCATACAAAACACCGTTTTTAAGTATACAAACTGTCATATTCATGAACATGTCGTTTGAAATAGCTTATGTTTGCAAACTCAAGATAAAATAGCTATTTTCAGCTTGCAAAACATACAAAATGCTGTTTTCAAGTATTTAAACTGTCATATTCATGTTTCTGTCGTGTACAATGGCTAATGTTGGTGAAATCAAGATAAAATTGCTGTTTTAAGCATGCAAAAGCATACAAAACACCGTTTTTAAGTATACAAACTGTCATATTCATGTATATGTCGTGTGTAATGGCTTATGTTTGCAAAATCTATATTAAATAGCTGTTTTCAGCTTGCAAAAACCTACAAAATGCTGTTTTCAAGTATTTAAACTGTCATATTCAAGTTTATGTCGTGTATAATGGCTAATGTTGGTGAAATCAAGATAAAATTGCTGTTTTAAGCATGCAAAAGCATACAAAACACCGTTTTTAAGTATGCAAACTGTCATATTCATGTATATGTCGTGTGCAATGGCTTATGTTTGCAAAATCAAGATAAAATAGCTGTTTTCAGCTTGAAAAAACATACAAAATGCTGTTTTCAAGTATTTAAACTGTCATATTCATGTTTCTGTCGTGTATAATGGCTAATGTTGGTGAAATCAAGATAATATTACAGTTTTAAGCATGCAAAAGCATACAAAACACCGTTTATAAGTATACAAACTGTCATATTCATGTTGATGTCGTGTGTAATGGCTTATATTTGCAAAATCAAGATAAAATAGCTGTTTTCAGCTTGCAAAAACATAAAAAATGCTGTTTTCAAGTATTTACACTGTCATATTCATGTTTCGGTACTGTATAATGGCTAATGTTGGTGAAATCAAGATAAAATTGCTGTTTTAAGCATGCAAAAGCATACAAAACACCGTTTTTAAGTATACAAACTGTCATATTTATGTATATGTCGTGTGTAATGGCTTATGTTTGCAAAGTCAAGTTAAAATAGCTGTTTTCAGCTTGCAAAAACATACAAAATGCTGTTTTCAAGTATTTAAACTGTCATATTCATGTTTCTGTCATGTATAATGGCTAATGTTGATGAAATCAAGATAAAATTGCTGTTTTAAGCATGCAAAAGCATACAAAACACCGTTTTTAAGTATACAAACTATCATATTCATGTATATGTCGTGTGTATTGGCTTATGTTTGCAAAATCAAGATAAAATAGCTGTTTTCAGCTTGCAAAAATATGCAAAATGCTGTTTTCGAAAATTTAAACTGTCATATTTATGTTTCTGTCGTGCTGTTTTCAAGTATTTAAACTGTCATATTCATGTTTCTGTCGTGTATAATGGCTAATGTTGGTGAAATCAAGATAAAATTGCTGGTTTTGAAACATGCAAAAGCATACAAAACACCTTTTTTAAGTATACAAACTGTCATATTCATGTATATGTCGTGTGTAATGCTTATGTTACAAAATCAAGATAAAATAGCTGTTTTTAGCTTGCAAAAACATACAAAATGCTGTTTTCAAGTATTTAAACTGCCATATTCATGTTTCTGTCGTGTATAATGGCTAATGTAGGTGAAATCAAGATAAAATTGCTGTTTAAGTATGCAAAAGCATACAAAACACCGTTTTTAAGTATACAAACTGTCATATTCATGTATATGTCGTGTGTAATGGCTTATATTTGCAAAATCAAGATAAAATAGCTGTTTTAAGCTTGCAAAAACATACAAAATGCTGTTTTCAAGTATTTAAACTATCATATTCTTGTTTCTGTCGTGTATAATGGATAATGTTGGTGAAATCAAGATAAAATTGCAGTTTTAAGCATGCAAAAGCATACAAAACACCTTTTTAAGTATACAAACTGTCATATTCATGTATATGTCGGTGTGTAATGGCTTATGTTTGCAAAATTAAGATAAAATAGCTGTTTCAGCTTGCAAAACATACGAAATGCTGTTTTCAAGTATTTAAACTGTCATATTCATGTTTCTGTCGTGTATAAATGGCTAATGTTGGTGAAATTAAGATAAAGTTGCAGTTTTAAGCATGCAAAAGCATACAAAACACCGTTTTTAAGTATACAAACTGTCATATTCATGAACATGTCGTTTTGTAATAGCTTATGTTTGCAAACTCAAGATAAAATAGCTATTTTCAGCTTGCAAAACATACAAAATGCTGTTTTCAAGTATTTAAACTGTCATATTCATGTTTCTGTCGTGTATAATGGCTAATGTTGGTGAAATCAAGATAAAATTGCTGTTTTAAGCATGCAAAAGCATACAAAACACCGTTTTTAAGTATACAAACTGTCATGTTCATGTATATGTCGTGTGTAATGGCTTTATGTTTGCAAAATCTATATTAAATAGCTGTTTTCAGCTTGCAAAAACCCACAAAATGCTGTTTTCAAGTATTTAAACTGTCATATTCAAGTTTATGTCGTGTATAATGGCTGATGTTGGTGAAATCAAGATAAAATTGCTGTTTTAAGCATGCAAAAGCATACAAAACACCGTTTTTAAGTATGCAAACTGTCATATTCATGTATATGTCGTGTGCAATGGCTTATGTTTGCAAAATCAAGATAAAATAGCTGTTTTCAGCTTGAAAAAAACATACAAAATGCTGTTTTCAAGTATTTAAACTGTCATATTCATGTTTCTGTCGTGTATAATGGCTAATGTTGGTGAAATCAAGATAATATTACAGTTTTAAGCATGCAAAAGCATACAAAACACCGTTTATATGTATACAAACTGTCATATTCATGTTGATGTCGTGTGTAATGGCTTATATTTGCAAAATCAAGATAAAATAGCTGTTTTCAGCTTGCAAAAACATAAAAAATGCTGTTTTCAAGTATTTACACTGTCATATTCATGTTTCGGTACTGTATAATGGCTAATGTTGGTGAAATCAAGATAAAATTGCTGTTTTAAGCATGCAAAAGCATACAAAACACCGTTTTTAAGTATACAAACTGTCATATTTATGTATATGTCGTGTGTAATGGCTTATGTTTGCAAAGTCAAGTTAAAATAGCTGTTTTCAGCTTGCAAAAACATACAAAATGCTGTTTTCAAGTATTTAAACTGTCATATTCATGTTTCTGTTATGTATAATGTCTAATGTTGATGAAATCAAGATAAAATTGCTGTTTTAAGCATGCAAAAGCATACAAAACACCGTTTTTAAGTATACAAACTATCATATTCATATATATGTCGTGTGTATTGGCTTATGTTTGCAAAATCAAGATAAAATAGCTGTTTTCAGCTTGCAAAAATATGCAAAATGCTGTTTTCGAAATTTTAAACTGTCATATTCATGTTTCTGTCGTGTGTAATGGCTAATGTTGGTGAAATCAAGATAAAATTCCAGTTTTAAGCATGAAAAAGCATACAAAACACCGTTTTTAAGTATACAAACAGTCATATTTATGTATATGTCGTGTGTAATGGCTTATGTTTTCAAAATCAAGATAAAATAGCTGTTTTCAGCTTGCAAAAACAAACAAAATGCTGTTTTCAAGTATTTAAACTGTCATATTCATGTTTCTGTCGTGTATAATGGCTAATGTTGGTGAAATCAAGATAAAATTGCTGTTTGAAACATGCAAAAGCATACAAAACACCGTTTTTAAGTATACAAACTGTCATATTCATGTATATGTCGTGTGTAATGGCTTATGTTACAAAATCAAGATAAAATAGCTGTTTTTAGCTTGCAAAAACATACCAAAATGCTGTTTTCAAGTATTTAAACTGCCATATTCATGTTTCTGTCGTGTATAATGGCTAATGTTGGTGAAATCAAGATAAAATTGCTGTTTTAAGTATGCAAAAGCATACAAAACACCGTTTTTAAGTATACAAACTGTCATATTCATGTATAGTCGTGTGTAATGGCTTATATTTGCAAAATCAAGATAAAATAGCTGTTTTAAGCTTGCTAAAACATACAAAATGCTGTTTTCAAGTATTTAAACTGTCATATTCATGTTTCTGTCGTGTATAATGGATAATGTTGGTGAAATCAAGATAAAATTGCAGTTTTAAGCATGCAAAAGCATACAAAACACCCTTTTTAAGTATACAAACTGTCATATTCATGTATAATGTCGTGTGTAATGGCTTATGTTTGCAAAATTAAGATAAAATAGCTGTTTTCAGCTTGCAAAAACATACGAAATGCTGTTTTCAAGTATTTAAACTGTCATATTCATGTTTCTGTCGTGTATAATGCTAATGTTGGTGAAATCAAGATAAAATTGCAGTTTTAAGCATGCAAAAGCATACAAAACACCGTTTTTAAGTATACAAACTGTCATATTCATGTATATGTCGTGAGTAATAGGCTTATGTTTGCAAAATCAAGATAAATAGCTGTTTTCAGCATGCAAAAACATACAAAATGCGGTTTTCAAGTATTTAAACTGTCATATTCTGTTTCTGTCGTGTATAATGGCTAATGTTGGTGAAATCAAGATAAAATTGATGTTTTAAGCATGCAAAGCATACGAAACACCGTTTTTAAGTATACAAACTGTCATATTTATGTATATGTCGTGTGTAATGGCTTATGTTTGCAAAATCAGATAAAATAGCTGCTTTCAGCTTGCAAAAACATACAAAATGCTGTTTTCAAGTATTTAAACTGTCATATTCATGTTTCTGTCGTGTATAATGGCTAATGTTGGTGAAATCAAGATAAAATTGCAGTTTTAAGCATGCAAAAGCATACAAAACACCGTTTTTAAGTATACAAACTGTCATATTCATGTATATGTCGTGTGCAGTGGCTTATGTTTGCAAACTTAAGATAAAATAGCTGTTTTCCGCTTGCAAAAACATACAAAATGCTGTTTTCATGTATTTAAACTGTCATATTCAAGTTTCTGTCGTGTATAATGGCTAATGTTGGTGAAATCAAGATAAAATTGCTGTTTAAAGCATGCAAAAGCATACAAAACACCGTTTTTAAGTATACAAACAGTCATATTATGTATATGTCGTGTGTAATGGCTTATGTTTGCAAAATTAAGATAAAATAGCTGTTTTCAGCTTGCAAAAAAACATACAAAAGCTGTTTTCAAGTATTTTAACTGTCATATTCATGTTTCTGTCGTGTATAATGGCTAATGTTGGTGAAATCAAAATTAAAATTGCTTTATAAAGCATGCAAAAGCATACAAAACACCGTTTTTAAGTATACAAACTGTCATATTCATGTACATGTCGTGTGTAATGGATTATGTTTCAAAATCAAGATAAAATAGCTGTTTTCAGCTTGCAAAAACAAACAAAATGCTGTTTTCAAGTATTTAAACTGTCATATTCATGTTTCTGTCGTGTATAATGGCTAATGTTGGTGAAATCAAAATAAAATTGCTGTATAAAGAATGCAAAAGCATACAAAACACCGTTTTTAAGTATACAAACTGTCATATTCATGTACATGTCGTGTGTAATGATTATGTTTTCAAATCAAGATAAAATAGCTGTTTTCAGCTTGCAAAAACAAACAAAATGCTATTTTCAAGTATTTAAACTGCCATATTTATGTTTCTGTCGTGTATAACGGCTAATGTTGGTGAAATCAAGATAAAATTGCTGTTTTAAACATGCAAAAGCATACAAAACACCGTTTTTTAAGTATACAAACTGTCATATTCATGTATATGTCGTGTGTAATGGCTTATGTTGCAAAATCAAGATAAAATAGCTGTTTTTAGCTTGCAAAAACATACAAAATGCTGTTTTCAAGTATTTAAACTGTCATATTCATGTTCTCTGTTGTGTATAGTGGGCTAATGTTGGTGAAATCAAGATAAAATTGCTGTTTTAAGTATGCAAAAGCATACAAAACACCGTTTTTAAGTATGCAAACTGTCATATTCATGTATATGTCGTGTGTATTGGCTTATGTTTGCAAAATCAAGATAAAATAGCTGTTTTCAGCTTGCAAAAACATACGAAATGCTGTTTTCAAGTATTTAAACTGTCATATTCATGTGCCTGTCGTGTATAATGGCTAATGTTGGTGAAATCAAGATAAAATTGCTGTTTTAAGCATGCAAAAGCATACAAAACACCGTTTTTAAGTATACAAACTATCATATTCATGTATATGTCGTGTGCAATGGCTTATGTTTGCAAATCAAGATAAAATAGCTGTTTTCAGCTTGCAAAAACATACAAAATGCTGTTTTCAAGT
>CAWWDY010002602.1:0-56096 GCA_963942605.1 Poecilus cupreus
CATACAAATTGCTGTTTTCAAGTATTTAAACTGTCGTATTCATGAATATGTCGTGTGTAATGGCTTATGTTTGCAAAATCAAGATAAAATAGCTGTTCTCAGCTTGCAAAAACCTACGAAATGCTGTTTTCAAGTATTTAAACTGTCATATTCATGTTTCTGTCGTGTATAATGGCTAATGTTGGAGAAATCAAGATAAATTTGCTGTTTTAACCATGCAAAAGCATACAAAACATCGTTTTCAAGTATTTAATCTGTCATATTCATGTATATATCGTGTGTAATGACTCATGTTTCCAAATTTAAGATAAAATAGCTGTTTTTAGTTTGCAAAAACATACAAAATCCTTATTTCAAGTATTTAAACTGTCATTTTCATGTATATGTCGTGCGTAATGGCTTATGTTTGCAAAATCAAGATAAAACATCTGTTTTAAGCTTGCAAAAACATACAAAATGCTGTTTTCAAGTATTTTAACTGTCATAGTCATGTTTCTGTCGTGTATAATGGCTAATGTTGGTAGAATCAAGATAAAACTGCTGTTTTAAGCATTCAAAAGCATACAAAACACAGTTTTCAATTATTTAAACTATTATATTCATGTATATGTCGTGTGTAATGGCTTATGTTTGCAAAATCAATATAAAATAGATGTTTTCAGGTTGCAAAAACATACAAAATGCTGTTTTTAAGTATTTAAACTGTCATATTCATGTTTCTGTCGTGTATAATGGCTAATGTTGGTGAAATCAAGATAAAACTGCTGATTTAAGCATTGAAAAGCATACAAAACACCGTTTTCAAGTATTTAAACTGTCATATTCATGTATATGTCGTGTGTAATGGCTTATCTTTGCAAAATCAAGATAAAATAACTGTTTTCAGCTTGCAAAAACATACTAAATGCTGTTTTCAAGTATTTAAACTGTCATATTTATGTTTCTATCGTGTATTATGGCTAATATTGGTGAAATCAAGATAAAACTGCAGTTTTAAGCATTCACAAGCGTACAAAACACCGTTTTCAAGTATTTAAACTGCCATATTTATGTATATGTCGTGTGTAATGGCTTATGTTTGCAAAATCAAGATAAATCTGCTGTTTTCAGCTTGAAAAAATATACAAAATGTTATTTTCAAGTATTTAAACTGTCATATTCATGTTTCTGTCGTGTATAATGGTTAATGTTGGTGAAATCAAGATAAAACTGCTGTTTTAAGCATTTAAAAGCATACGAAACACCGTTTTCAAGTATTTAAACTGTCATATTTATGTATATGTCGTGTGTAATGGCTTATGTTTGCAAAATCAAGATAAAATAGCTGTTTTCAGCTTGCAAAAACATACAAAATGCTATTTTCAAGTATTTTAACTGTAATATTCATGTTCCTGTCATGTATAATGGCTAATGTTAGTAAAATCAAGATAAAATTGCTGTTTTAAGCATGCAAAAGCATACAAAACACCGTTTTAAAGTTTTTAAACTGTCATATTCATGTATATGTCGTGTGTAATGGCTTATATTTGCAAAATCAAGATAAAATAGCTGTTCTCAGCTTGCAAAAACATACAAAATACTGTTTTCAAGTAATTAACTTGTCATATTTATGTTTCTTTCGTGTATAATGGATAATGTTGGTGAAATCAAGATAAAATAGCTGTTTTCAGCTTGCAAAAACATACAAAATGCTGTTTTCAAGTATTTAAACTGTCATATTCATGTTTCTGTTGTGTATAATGGCTAATGTTGGTGAAATCAAGATAAAACTGATGTTTTAAGCATTCAAAAGCATACAAAACACCGCTTTTAAGTATTTAAATTGTCATATTAATGTATATGTCGTGTGTTATTTCTTATGTTTGCAAAATCAAGATAAAATAGCAGTTTTCAACTTGCAAAAACATACAAAATGCTGTTTTCAAGTATTTAAACTGTCATATTCATGTTTCTGTCGTGTATAATGGCTAATGTTGGTGAAATCAAAATAAAATCAAGATAAAATAGCTGTTTTCAACTTGCAAAAACATACAAAATGCTGCTTTCAAGTATTTAATCTGTCATATTCATGTTTTTGTCGTGTATAATGTCTAATGTTGGTGAAATCAAGATAAAACTGCTCTTTTAAGCGTTCAAAAGCTTACAAAACACCGTTTTCAAGTACTTAAACTGTCATATTCATGTATATGTCGTGTGTAATGGCTTATCTTTGAAAAATCAAGATAAAATAGCTGCTTTCAGCTTGCAAAAACATACAAAATGCTGTTTTCAAGTATTTAAACTGTCATATTCATGTTTCTGTCGTGTATAAAGGCTAATGTTGGTGAAATCAAGATAAAATTGCTGTTTTAAGCATGTAAAAGCATACAAAACACCGTTTTTAAGTATTTAAACTGTTATATTTATGTATATGTCATGTGTATTGGCTTATGTTTGCAAAACCAAGATAAAATAACTGTTTTCAGCTTGCAAAATCATACAAAATGCTGTTTTTAAGTATTTAAACTGTCATATTCACGTTTCTGTCGTGTATAATGACTAATGTTGGTGAAATCAAGATAAAACTGCTGTTTTAAGCATGTAAAAGCATACAAAACACGGTTTTCAAGTATTTAAACTGTCATATTCATATATATGTCGTGTGTAATGGCTTATGTTTGCAAAATCAAGGTAAATAGAAGTTTTAGCTTGCAAAAACATACAAAATGCTGTTTTCAAGTAATGAAACAGTCATATTCATGTATATGTCGTGTGTAATGGCTTATGTTTGCAAAATCAAGATAAAATAGCTGTTTTCAGCTTGAAAAACATACAAAATGCTGTTTTCAAGTATTTAAACTATCATATTCATGTTTCTGTCGTGTGTAATGGCTTATGTTTGCAAAATCAAGATAAAACAGCTGTTTTCAGCTTGCAAAAACATACAAAATGCTATTTTCAAGTATTTTAACTGTAATATTTATGTTCCTGTCATGTATAATGGCTAATGTTGGTAAAATCAAGATAAAATTGCTGTTTTAAGCATGCAAAAGCATACAAAACACCGTTTTAAAGTATTTAAACTGTCATATTCATGTATATGTCGTTTGTAATGGCTTATGTTTGCAAAATCAATATAAAATAACTGTTTTCAGTTTGAAAAAACATACAAAATGCTGTTTTCAATTATTTAAACTGTTATATTCATGTTTCTGTCATGTATAATGGCTAATGTTGGTGAAATCAAGATAAAACTGCTGTTTTAAGCATTCAAAAGCATACAAAACACCGTTTTCAAGTATTTAAACTGTCATATTTATGTATATGTCGTGTGTAATGGCTTATGTTTGCAAAATCAAGATAATACAGCTGTTTTCAGCTTGAAAAAACATACAAAATGCTGTTTTCAAGTATTTAAACTGTCATATTCATGTTTCTGCCGTGTATAATGACTAATGTTGGTAAAATCAAGATAAAACTGATGTTTTAAGCATTCAAAAGCATACAAAACACCGTTTTCAAGTATTTAAACTGTCATATTCATGTATATGTCGTGTGTAATGGCTTATGTTTGCAAAATCTAGATAAAGCAGCTGTTTTCAGCTTGAAAAAACATACAAAATGCTGTTTTCAAGTATTTAAACTGTCATATTATTGTTTTTGTCGTGTATAATGGCTAATGTTGGTGAAATCAAGATAATATTGCTGTTTTAAGCATGTAAAAGCATACAAAACACGGGTTTTAATTATTTAAACTGTCATATTCATGTATATGTCGTGTGTAATGGCTTATGTTTGCAAAATCAAGATAAAGTAGATGTTTTCAGCTTACAAAAATATACAAAAAGCTGTTTTCAAGTATTTAAACAGTCATATTCATGTATATGTCGTGTGTAATGGCTTATGTTTGCAAAATCAAGATAAAATAGATGTTTTCAGCTTGCAAAAACATACAAAATGCTGCTTTCAAGTATTTAAACTGTAATATTCATATTTGTGTCATGTATAATGGCTAATGTTGGTGAAATCAAGATAAAATTGATGTTTTCAGCATGCAAAAGCATACAAAACACCGTTTTCAAGTATTTAAATTGTCATATTAATGTATATGTCGTGTGTAATGGTTTATGTTTGCAAAATCAATATAAAATAGCTGTTCTCAGCTTGCAAAACATACAAAATGCTGTTTTCAAGTATTTAAACTGTCATATTTATGTTTCTGTCGTGTATAATGGATAATGTTGGTGAAATCAAGATAAAAAAGCTGTTTTCAGCTTGCAAAAACATACAAAATGCTGTTTTTAAGTACTTAAACTGTCATATTCATGTTTCTGTCGTGTATAATGGCTAACGTTGGTGAAATCAATATAAAATTGCTGTTTTAAGCATGTAAAAGCATACAAACACCGTTTTCAAGTATTTAAACTGTCATATTCATGTATATGTCGTGTGTAATGACTTATGTTTGCAAAATCAAGATAAAATTGCTATTCTCAGCTTGCAAAAACATACAAAATGCTGTTTTCAAATATTTAAACTGTCATATTCAAGTTTCTGTCGTGTATAATGGCTAATGTTGGTGAAATAAAGATAAAATTGCTGTTTTAAGCATGCAAAAGCAAAGAAAACACCGTTTTCAAGTATTTAAACTGTCATATTCATGTATATGTCGTGTGTAATGGCTTATGTTTGCAAAATCAAGATAATACAGCTGTTTTCAGCTTGCAAAAACATAGAAAATGCTGTTTTCAAGTATTTAAACTGTCATATTCATGTATATGTCGTGTGTAATGGCTTATGTTTGCAAAATAAAGATAAAACAGCTGTTTTCAGCTTGCAAAAACATACAAAATGCTGTTTTCAAGTATTTAAACTATCATATTCATGTTTCGGTCGTGTACAATGGCTAATGTTGGTGAAATCAAGATAAAACTGCTGTTTTAAGAATTCAAAAGCATACAAAACACTGTTTTAAAGTGTTTAAACTATCATATTCATGTATATGTCGTGTGTAATAGATTATGTTTGCAAAATCAAGATAAAATAGCTGTTTTCAGCTTGCAAAAACATAGCAAATGCTGTTTTCAAGTATTTAAACTCTCATATTCATGTATATGTCGTGAGTAATGGCTTATGTTTGCAAAATCAAGATAAAACAGCTGTTTTCAGCTTGCAAAAACATACAAAATGCTGTTTTCAAGTATTTAAACTGTCATATTCATGTTTCTGTCGTGTACAATGGCTAATGTTGGTGAAATCAAGATAAAACTGCTGTTTTAAGAATTCAAAAGCATACAAAACACCGTTTTAAAGTGTTTAAACTGTCATATTCATGTATATGTCGTGTGTAATAGATTATGTTTGCAAAATCAAGATAAAATAGCTGTTTTCAGCTTGCAAAAACATACAAAATGCTGTTTTCAAGTATTTAAACTGTCATATTTATGTTTCTGTCGTGTATAATGGATAATGTTGGTGAAATCAAGATAAATTCATGATAAAATCAAGATAAAATAGCTGTTTTCAGCTTGCAAAAACATACAAAATGCTGTTTTCAAGTATTTAAACAGTCATACGAGTATTCATGTTTCTGTCGTGTATAATGGCTAACGTTGGTGAAATCAATATAAAATTGCTATTTAAAGCATGTAAAAGCATACAAAACACCGTTTTCAAGTATTTAAACTGTCATATTCATGTATATGTCGTGTGTAATGGCTTATGTTTGCAAAATCAAGATAAAATAGCTGTTTTTAGCTTTAAAAAAACATACGAGTTTAACCTTGACTGTGACAGTGACAGGTTGTGTTCTTGACAGCAGCGAAGTTTTTGTGAAAACTGCACTGATTTGCTAACGAGTACCACAACTCAGTACTACACACTTACAGATAAAAGTAGGTTCTCTCTCCTACAATAACCCGGGGCATACCCAATATGCCCAAAATACATAATTTCAAAAACAACCAAATTAAAAGATTTCTCAGCATATCTCTCCTACTTGCACCATCTATTAAACAATAGAGAAACTCAACAAACAAAACAAAACAACTACAAAACAAACTTAAACCAACTACAACCAACTAATTAACCAAAACACAGATGGAGACATCCGCACCTAACTCCGCAAACCAAACAGAAACACACTCTAACTTCAATACAATGACGAATCTAAACAACTTAAACAGTAACTCATTTGCGAATATTGCCAAAAAACAACCACAACCAAATACCTTCCCTAATAAAGACCAAGCAATCCTTATGCAAAGCATTGAAGATATAAAGATACGCGACTACATCCTAACTATTGGCAACATAATCGGAGCTAAAAACGTACTATTCGCTTCAAGAATTTCAAACAATAGAATATGCATGTATCTAAAAACTAAGAACATAGTAGACCAACTAATTAATGAACATGAAAGTATTGTGATTAACAACCAAAATATTAACATCAGAAGATTAATCACACCGGCAAAAAGAATTATCTTATCCAACGTGTGTCCATCAATACCCCATGACAAAATAGAACAGAGCCTAAAATAATATAACATTAAAATCGTCTCACCAATTAACTTTCTGAGAGTAGGGATGGTTGAAGAAGAATACTCCCATGTACTCAGCTTCAGGAGGTCACTCTACATCACACCAGATGAAAAAAACCCTATTCCAGACTCAATTACCATCGACTACGAAGACATTCAATATCGTATCTTCATTTCAGATGAAAAAACTAGCTGTTTCATTTGCAAAAAACAAGGACATAGTACCAACCAATGCACTGTGCAACAACAACAACAACATCAACATCAACAACAACAACAACAACAACAACAACAAGAGGAAACCATTCAAAATATCAAAAAACCAGACGACACAAATACACAGCCAGACTGTAGAAAACAAACCACTCTAAGAATAACCCAAGAAAATAGTAACAACACAATAACCCAAACAAATGCCACCAAAAGAACTCACACAGAAGTAAACGAAAACACAAACAGCGAACCCGATACTGACAGCATCCATCTGGAATCAGACACAGAAACAAACATACCGCTGGAATCTGCAGAAGTAGACCCCAGCCAAAGCAACAAAAAAAAAATTAACGTAAATAAAAAACACAAAACAATGGAAGACCCTCTTAAACCAATAGAAATTGAGATAAACAAAAACCCAGGCAAATATCATCTAAACTACAACCAACTAAGAGATTTTCTGGAAAATGTACACGGATCGAATGAAAAACTTAACATAGCCGAAGAATACACTGATAACCCCAAAAAACTCCTGAATACACTCAGTCAACTTTATTCTCACCTAACAGATCCGGGTATGAGACGAAAATTCACAAGATTACAGGGAAAACTAAAAGACCAACTAGCTACAAGACTGCGATTAACAAGTAAACACTCATAATAACAACATACCAAAATGACGCTAGTACAGTGGAACTGCAATGGGTTCTACGCCCATATTGAAGATACGCAGCTACTTATTAATAAACACCAACCTGAATTCTTATGCATACAAGAAACAAAGTTGAAACCAAACCAGAATGCTACACTTAAACACTATAACTTCCACAGAAAAGACAGAGAACATGAACACGCAAGCGGCGGAGTTGCAATTCTTGTTAAAAATTCGGTCAAGTCCCAAAAAATAAATTTAAATACTACTCTAGAAGCTGTAGCTGTGAAAACACATTACCCACAAACTATGACAATATGTTGTTTATATATACCTCCTAATGTTACTCCAGATATCAACACTTTACAGCAACTAATTCAACAATTACCCCAACCTCGAATCATAGTCGGCGACTTTAATGCACACAGTCAAAGCTGGGGCTCAAACCATGAAAACAACAGAGGAAAGATAGTGGACCAAGTAATGGACAAGTTCATACTACTCAACGAGGGTAAACCAACACACTTCTGCACCAGGTCAGGTTCAGAATCGATTATAGACCTGACCTTTGCCGACCCCCAAATAGCTCCGAATTTCCAATGGACAACTGAAGAATATCTGCACGGTAGCGATCATTACCCTATAATCATTACACATGTAAACAAAACCAATCATCCAATACAAAACACTCCACAACATAAATGGAACCTAGAAAACCCAGATTGGACCCTATATTCTCTATTCATGGAAAACATGGACACAACGTGGGAATACACAAACGTAGACTCTGCGGTGGAACATCTTAACGCAAGCATAACAAATGCAGCTAAAAATTCAAAAGGATACAAAAATATCACCAACAACGGGAAAAAGAAAGTTCCATGGTGGAACGAAGAGTGTAAAAAGGCTATCAAAGATAATAAAAATGCCCTACACACATACAAAAAAAAAACAAAACCATAGAGTACCTAATCAACTTCAAGAGAACAAGAGAAATATCACGCCGAGTCATAAAAAACAGCAAAAAACAATCTTGGAGAAAGTTTGTATCAGAAATAAATACATCTACACCCATAGGCACAATATGGAATAACATACGGAAAATCAGAGGAAATAAAAACACGCTACGCATCACTGCAATTATCCACAACAACAACACCTACACAGCACCAGAAGACATAGCGAACAAACTAGCAGAGTCATTTGAAGACCATTCAAGTAGCCGCCATTACAGTCCGGAATTCAAAAAATACAAAGAAGAAATGGAAAAAACTGAGTTGAACCCACAAATTGACGAAAACAATAACATAAATGAACAAATTACAGAACAATAACTAATAACAGCCATTACCGAATCCAAAAACAAAAGCAGCCCTGGTCCCGACAACATTCCGTACGAACTAATAAAACACCTTCCTGATAAAGTCCTTAAATTTATCCTCCAAATCTACAACTATATATGGACAAATAATACATTCCCAATACAATGGAAGACAGTTACAATAATCCCCATACCAAAACCGGGAAAAACACAAACCAATCCCTCAAATTTCCGCCCCATTGCCCTGTCAAATACCCTATGCAAAGTATTTGAGAAGATAATAAACAAGAGACTAGTCTGGTATATAGAAAAAAACAACATTATTATGGATACACAATGTGGATTTAGAAAAGGACGGACAACCATTGACCACATAGTACACTTAACATCAGAAGTACAAAAAGCTTTCCAGAATAAGCAACACTTGATAGCCGTATTATTCGATCTGCAAAAGGCATACGACACAGTCTGGAAACACTTAGTGTTAAGACAAATGATAAAGTATGGAATTACGGGACATATGTATCACTTCATTAAAAATTTCTTATCTGATAGAAAATTTAATGTAAAAGTAAATGGGCAACTATCAGAAACAAAATCACAAGAAAATGGACTACCCCAAGGAGCAATACTGTCAGTTACGATATTTCTCCTAGCAATCAACGATATCAAAGAGTATATAGAAATACCGGTCAAGAGCCTACTCTTTGCAGACGACTTAATAATAATTTGTAAAGGGAAAAACTTAGAAAATGTAATAGCAAACCTACAATCCACAATCAAGAATCTAGAAGAGTGGTCAAACTGCACTGGACTTAAATTTTCGCCGGAAAAAACAAAGGCAATCCACTTTACAAGACTCCGTAAAATAAACATTGTCCCTCAACTAAAAATACTTGAAACAAATATAAAATTCGAAAGTAAAGTAAAATTCTTAGGAATAATAATAGACAAGAAACTAACATGGAAACCCTACATAAATGAACTCAAATCTGAATGCAATAGGAGAATAAACTTAATCAAAGTTCTGGCAAACCATGATTGGGGTGCTGATAGAGAGACCCTAATGAACATTTACAGAACCGTAATCAGATCAAAATTAGATTACGGATGTTAAGTAGGTTAGTAACTTTTTATATTGTAATATTTAAGTTGGTATTGATCAACCTGACACGCGCGATTGCCGCGAGGTGGTTGTCTGCATATTTTGGTTATTTGTTGGTAATCATAATTTTGTTCTTTTGTTATTGTTAAAAACGTTAACAATAAACTATAATAATATCAAAGAGAATATTATTTAACATGGTGTCAGGTGAAAAATAAAAACAACGTTAGTAAGTGAAGCTAACCAAGAAATATCTACTATTTCAACTTTTTGAGGTTACATCCACACGTGCTCACAGAAAAAATGGATTTTAAACCGCCCAAAGGATTAGAGCTAACAGGAGATTTGTCTGTCAATTGGAAAATATTTAAACAAAAGTTTGATATATTCATAGAAGCAAATGAATATGGAAGAAAGCCAGATTCTGTAAAAATAGCTATGTTCTTAAATTCACTAGGTGATGAAAGTTTACAACTCTATAATACTTTTAAATTGCCTGAAGAAGATCAGAAAAGTTACAATAAAGTAATTGACGCCTTTGAGACATATTGTACGCCGAGAAAAAATACAGTGTACAACCGATACAAATTTTTTAAAAGATTTCAAGCAGAAGGTGAAACATTTGATCATTTTCACACAGATCTTAAGAAGTTGGCACAGTTATGTGAATTTGGTGACCAAGAAGAATCACTAATAAGAGATAGAATAATAATTGGTTGTAAAGATGTTAGTCTTCAAGAAAGATTACTCAGAGATTCAGATTTAACACTGAAGAAAACGATAGAATTTTGTCGTGCGTATGAAATCAGCAAACTGCAGGCGAAAACATTGCAAGAAACTATTGATGAACAAAACTCAGTAGATAGACTGAAAGAAGAAAAGAAAGACAGTGCAGTATTTTTGTGCAAAAAGTGTAATCAAAGACATAAATATAAAGAATGTAAAGCATATGGAAAAACTTGTTTTAAATGCGGTAAGCTAAATCATTTTGAAAGTGCATGTAAAAATAAATCCGGAAAATTAAATAAAATTAATATGAGTGCAAAGCAATATTATAAAAAGCGGGAAGTTAAAGAATTGACAAATAATTGTGATAGTGATGAAACCAGTGATAGTCTTACGGTTGATCAAATAAAAAGCAACCAAAATAACACAAATAAAAGACAATGGTGGCAAAAAATAAAAATAAATGAACAGATTGTTTTGTTTAAAATTGATACGGGTGCGGATATAAATGTATTGCCATATAATATTTATTTAAAAGTTTGCCCAGAAATTCAAATTCAAAGTAATAAAGCACAAGTTCTTGCATATGGTGGGTTTCATTTAAAATGTAAAGGTATAATAGAAATTACATGTAAACCGGAAAACAGAGGCGAAACTAATATGAAATTCGTAATACTAGAGACTGATTCGGTTCCAATATTAGGAATTAAATCGTGTGTAGAACTGAATTTAATAAATCGTGTTGATAACATTGATCTAAATAGCGAAGTTCTGAAGACTTCTGAAGAAGAGAAACAAGAATTTGTTCGAAAAAATAAAAATATTTTTAGTGGACTTGGTAAATTGCCTATTAAATATAAACTTAAATTAAAAGAAGACGCGATGCCAGTTGTGAAACCTGTGCGACGTATTCCAGAAAGTATTAAAAATAAATTAAAAATGTTATTAAACAAACTAGAAAAAATTGGTGTTGTGTCCAAAGTTTCAGTTCCGACTGATTGGGTTCATGACCTAGTTATTGTTGAGAAGAAAAACGGTAGTTTACGCATCTGTTTGAGTCCTCTTGAACTTAATAAATGTCTAAAACGTGAACATTATCATATTCCCACAATCGAGGAATTAACTTCAAATTTAGCTGGCAAAAAAGTTTTTTCAGTCCTCGATATGAAAGATGGATTTCATCAAATTCCTTTAGAAGAATCGTCTACGTATCTTTGTACCTTCAACACTCCGTACGGCAGGTACAAATTCAATAGACTTCCATTTGGCCTCAGTTGCAGCCCAGAAGTCTTCCAACGAGAGAACATCAAAATATTTGGTGATATTCCTGGCGTTCAAGTGTACTTTGATGACATCATTGTAGCTGGTCGAGACGAAGAAGATCACGATCGTATCCTTTCAAAAGTAGTTAGTAAGGCTAAGGAAAATAATGTTATTTTCAATAGTGAGAAAATGCAATATAAAGTTAATTATGTAAATTATGTAGGTTTTGTGTTTTCGGAATTAGGTATAAGTGCAGATCGCAAACATGTTGAATCGATTGTTAAACTGAAAGAGCCAACAGACAAAAAGTCATTACAAAAATTTTTAGGTATGCTTACTTTTGTACAAAAATTCATTCCTCACATGTCTAGATTATCGTCCCCTCTTCGTAACTTATTAAAAAAGGATGTTACTTGGTGTTGGGGTAAAGAGCAGCAAAATGCTTTTGATATGTTAAAATTATCAATTAGTAGTGCACCAACCTTAAAGTATTTTGACCCAAAAAAGTCAATTGTTATTCAATCTGATGCTAGCAAAGATGGTCTTGGAGCATGTTTGTCTCAAGAAGGAAAACCTGTTAGTTATGTGTCACGAAGTCTTACTGTAGCTGAACAGAAATATAGTATGGTAGAAAAAGAATTATTAGGAATAGTTTTTGCTACTCAAAAGTATCATCAATTCATATATGGTCACAAAATTACAGTGGAAACTGACCATAAACCTCTAATTAGTATATTTAATAAAGACATTCATAAAAGCACAAATCGAATACAACGAATGTTATTAAAATTGTTAAAATATAGACTTAATCCTGTGTTTGTTCCAGGTAAACATATGTTAATTTCTGATTTTCTATCACGAAATTATTTGAAAAATCCCGTAGAAGATGATCCTTCCATGCAAGATGTCGTTCATTCAGTATCACTAGAAGATTATTTTCCAATAACCAAAGAAAAAGTGACTATTTTTCAAAAAGCAAGTCAAAATGATCCGATAATTTCAGCTGTAAATTATTAAACTTAAGAACAAAACTAGTAAAGAAATAATCAGTAAACTTAAAATGTTATTTTCTACTCATGGAATACCAACTCAAATAGTATGTGATAATAATCCGTTTGGTTCTTATGAATTTCATTTATTTGCCAAAAACTACAATTTTGAAATTTGTCACTCTAGTCCACATTACCCAAAGTCTAATGGTTTAAGTGAAAAAGGAGTTGGAATAGCTAAAACTATATTTAAAAAGTTAGCAGACGGGAATGACCTATATGAAGCATTATTAGAGTATCGATCTACGCCAGTTGCTGGTACTATATATTCGCCATGTGAAATTCTCATGGGTCGATTAATTAGAACGAATATTCCATCAACAAATTCAGTATTAAAACCAGAACTTGTTTATGTGGAAGCATATAAAGCTTTGAGCAATATACAAAGCAATGTAAAAAGCTATTACGATAAACGTGCGAATCGTACTGCTGCAAATTTTGTAAAGAATGAAAATGTAATTGTGCAAGATCCTATTTCAAAGAAGTGGGACCCAGGAAAAATTATAGAAATAAATAAAACTCCTAGATCATATAAAATTATGAAAGAAAACAGTCGCACAGTTAATCGTAACAGTTTTCATATTCGTAAGTCACTCAATAATCCTACATTTTATAAATCTGTTGATGATGACCCCGAAATCGAAAGTGTAAAACAGAAGGAGACTGACATTCCAAATATTGTTAATAATCAAACTATGTCAAACAATTCACAAAATGCTATAAAAACACGCTCTGGAAGAATTGTCAAAAAACCTGAAAGACTTGTTTATTCTTAGGGAAGAGATGTTAAGTAGGTTAGTAACTTTTTATATTGTAATATTTAAGTTGGTATTGATCAACCTGACACGCGCGATTGCCGCGAGGTGGTTGTCTGCATATTTTGGTTACTTGTTGGTAATCATAATTTTGTTCTTTTGTTATTGTTAAAAACGTTAACAATAAACTATAATAATATCAAAGAGAATATTATTTAAAACAATACGGAATGGCAAAAAAGACAAATCTTAAAATGATCAACTCCATCCAATCGACAGCCCTAAGGATAATAACTGGAGCCTTCAGAACAAGCCCGGTTGAAAGTCTACAGATAGAAACAGGAGAACCGAACCTTAACATAAGACGTGCTCAACTTACTGTAAACTACGTACTAAACTTATTAAAAAACAAATCCCATCCAACCTACAAACACGTTAATATATACAATATACCAAACCACTCACAAACTCCTATACAAAACCATATATCCAAAGCCATCCAATTACTCAATATATCAATACCTGAACTACAACCCCACATCCATCCAAAAATACCACCCTGGAAACCAATAAACCACAACATAAATACGGACCTAACAAAACACCCAAAAGAGAGCACTACACCTGAGGTATACAAACAACACTTCAACCATATAATAGAGAACCATGGGCACCATAAAACAATCTACACTGATGGCTCAAGCACGAAAAATGGAACAGGAGCAGCGTTCATCGCTGAAGAAAACAACCATAAATTTCATCTCACCACTGCCACAAAAACATTAACTGCCGAACTATACGCAATCCACAAAGCAATAGAGTTCATTATAGAAAACCATCCTCAAACCCAACACATTATATGCACTGACTCCCTCAAGTCATTAACCTGCATTAAAAACCTGTACCCTACACATCCAATAATAAACAACATCCGTGATCAATTGCAACTCCTATCAAGCCTCAATAACACCATCACACTTCTATGGATCCCGGCCCACATCGGAATAGCTGGCAATGAAGAAGCTGACGCCGCCGCGAAAGAAGCAATCAGCCTACAACCAATCACGAACAACATGATAACCACAGAGGAGCTGAAAGAGTACGTAAAACAACAAGTAACACTAACATGGCAAAACCAATGGACACAAACGACCAACAATAAATTAAGACAAATAAAAACGGACGTCAAAGTATGGAAACCCATTGGAAGCAAAAAAGAACAAAAAATTATTACCAGACTACGAATAGGCCATACAAAACTCACCCACAGCCATCTACTGACAAAAACTGATCCCATACGATGTGAAGACTGCAACGCTATCCAATCTGTGAAACACATCATCGAGACCTGCCCCACATACAACAACGCCAGAAGACAACACAATATACCAAACAACATCGCAGAAGCCCTGGCTAATGAACAAACTACCATAAATAATCTATTATCTTTTCTCTCAGAAACCGGTCTAGACAAACAAATCATATAACTTTAAAAATATCACCTATTATAACTTATTCTACTTATTATAATATTTATACCTATTAAAACTGAAATTATTATTTTAATATAATGTACCCTTAATATAATGTACCTAGGCTCAAATGACCTAGATGTAGAAGAGCCCAATAAAAATAAAATAAAAAAAAAAACATACAAAATGCTGTTTTCAAGTATTTAAACTGTCATATTTATGTTTCTGTCGTGTATAATGGATAATGTTGGCGAAATCAAGATAAAATCAAGATAAAATAGCTGTTTTCAGCTTGCAAAAACATACAAAATGCTGTTTTCAAGTATTTAAACTGTCATATTCATGTTTCTGTCGTGTATAATGGCTAACGTTGGTGAAATCAATATAAAATTGCTATTTTAAGCATGTAAAAGCATACAAAACACCGTTTTCAAGTATTTAAACTGTCATATTCATGTATATGTCGTGTGTAATGGCTTATGTTTGCAAAATCAAGATAAAATAGCTGTTTTCAGCTTGCAAAAACATACAAAATGCTGTTTTCAAGTATTTGAACTGTCATATTCATGTTTCTGTCGTGTAAAATGGCTAATGTTGGTGAAATCAAGATAAAATCAAGATAAATTACCTGTTTTTAGCTTGCAAAAACATACAAAATGCTGTTTTCAAGTATTTAATCTGTCATATTCATGTTTTTGTCGTGTATAATGGCTAATGTTGGTGAAATCAACATAAAACTGCTGTTTTAAGCATTCAAATGCATACAAAACACCGTTTTCAAGTATTTAAACTGTCATATTCATGTATATGTCATGTGTATTGGCTTATGTTTGCAAAACCAAGATAAAATAACTGTTTTAGGCTTGCAAAATCATACAAAATGCTGTTTTCAAGTATTTAAACTGTCATATTCACGTTTCTGTCGTGTATAATGGTTTAATGTTGGTGAAATCAAGATAAAACTGCTGTTTTAAGCATGTAAAAGCATACAAAACACGGTTTTCAAGTATTTAAACTGTCATATTCATGTATATGTCGTGTGTAATGGCTTATGTTTGCAAAATCAAGATAAAATAGATGTTTTTAGCTTGCAAAAACATACAAAATGCTGTTTTCAAGTATATAAACTGTCATATTCATGTATTTGTCGTGTGTAATGGCTTATGTTTGCAAAATCAAGATAAAACAGCTGTTTTCAGCTTGCAGAAACATACAAAATGCTGTTTTCAAGTATTTTAACTGTAATATTCATGTTTCTGTCATGTATAATGGCTAATGTTGGTTATATCAAGATAAAATTGCTGTTTTAAGCATGCAAAAGCATACAAAACACCGTTTTCAAGTATTTAAACTGTCATATTCATGTATATGTCGTGTGTAATGGCTTATGTTTGCAAAATCAAGATAAAATAACTGTTTTCAGTTTGAAAAAACATACAAAATGCTGTTTTCAAGTATTTAAACTGCCATATTCATGTTTCTGTCGTGTATAATGGCTAATGTTGGTGAAATCAAGATAAAACTGCTGCTTTAAGCATTCAAAAGCATACAAAACACCGTTTTCAAGTATTTAAACTGTCATATTCTTGTATATAGCGTGTGTAATAGCTTATGTTTGCAAAATCAAGATAAAATAGCTGTTCTCAGCTTGCAAAAACATACAGAATGCTGTTTTCAAGTATTTAAACTGTCATATTTATGTTTCTGTCGTGTATAATGGATAATGTTGGTGAAATCAAGATAAAATTGCTGTTTTAAGCATGTAACAGCATACAAAACACGGTTTTCAAGTATTTAAACTGTCATATTCATGTATATGTCGTGTGTAATGGCTTATGTTTGCAAAATCAAGACAAAACAGCTGTTTTTAGCTTGCAAAAACATACAAAATACTGTTTTCAAGTATTTAAACTGTAATATTCATGTTTCTGTCGTGTATAATGGCTAATGTTGGTGAAATCAAGATAAAATTGCTGTTTTAAACATGCAAAAGCATACAAAACACCGTTTTCAAGTATATAAACTGTCATATTCATGTATATGTCGTGTGTAATGGCTTATGTTTGCAAAATCTAGATAAAACAGCTGTTTTCAGCTTGCAAAAACATACAAAATGCTGTTTTCAAGTATTTAAACAGTCATATTCATGTTTCTGTCGTATATAATGGCTAATGTTGGTGAAATCAAGATAAAATTGCTGTTTAAAGCATGCAAAAGCATACAAAATACCTTTTTCAAGTATTTAAAATGTCATATTCATGTTTCTGTCGTGTATAAAGGCTAATGTTGGTGAAATCAAGATAACATATGTTTTAAGCATGTAAAAGCATACAAAACACGGTTTTCAAGTATTTAAACTGTCATATTCATGTATATGTCGTGCGTATTGGCTTATGTTTGCAAACTCAAGATAAAATAGATGTTTTCAGCTTGCAAAAACATACAAAATGCTGTTTTCAAGTATTTAAACTGTAATATTCATGTTTCTGTCGTGTATAATGGCTAATGTTGGTGAAATCAAGATAAAATTGCTGTTTTAGGCATGCAAAAGTATAAAAAACACCGTTTTCAAGTATTTAAACTGTCATATTCATGTATATGTCGTGTGTAATGGCTTATGTTTGCAAAATCAATATAAAATAGCTGTTCTCAGCTTGCAAAAACATACAAAATGCTGTTTTCAAGTATTTAAACTGTCATATTTACGTTTCTGTCGTGTATAATGGATAATGTTGGTGAAATCAAGATAAAATAGCTGTTTTCAGCTTGCAAAAACATACAAAATGCTGTTTTCAAGTACTTAAACTGTCATATTCATGTTTCTGTCGTGTATAATGGCTAACGTTGGTGAAATCAATATAAAATTGCTGTTTTAAGCATGTAAAAGCATACAAAACACCGTTTTCAAGTATTTAAACTGTCATATTCATGCATATGTCGTTTGTAATGACTTAGGTTTGCAAAATCAAGATAAAATAGCTGTTTTCTGCTTGCAAAAACATACCAAATGCTGTTTTCAAGTATTTAAACTGTCATATTCATGTTTCTGTCGTGTATAATGGCTAATGTTGGTGAAATCAAGATAAAATTAAGATAAATTAGCTGTTTTTAGCTTGCAAAAACATACAAAATGCTGTTTTCAAGTATATAAACTGTCATATTCATGTATATGTCGTGTGTAATGGCTTATGTTTGCAAAATCAAGATAAAACAGCTGTTTTCAACTTGCAGAAACATACAAAATGCTGTTTTCAAGTATTTTAACTGTAATATTCATGTTTCTGTCATGTATAATGGCTAATGTTGGTTATATCAAGATAAAATTGCTGTTTTAAGCATGCAAAAGCATACAAAACACCGTTTTCAAGTATTTAAACTGTCATATTCATGTATATGTCGTGTGTAATGGCTTATGTTTGCAAAATCAAGATAAAATAACTGTTTTCAGTTTGAAAAAACATACAAAATGCTGTTTTCAAGTATTTAAACTGCCATATTCATGTTTCTGTCGGGTATAATGGCTAATGTTGGTGAAATCAAGATAAAACTGCTGCTTTAAGCATTCAAAAGCATACAAAACACCGTTTTCAAGTATTTAAACTGTCATATTCTTGTATATAGCGTGTGTAATAGCTTATGTTTGCAAAATCAAGATAAAATAGCTGTTCTCAGCTTGCAAAAACATACAGAATGCTGTTTTCAAGTATTTAAACTGTCATATTTATGTTTCTGTCGTGTATAATGGATAATGTTGGTGAAATCAAGATAAAATTGCTGTTTTAAGCATGTAACAGCATACAAAACACGGTTTTCAAGTATTTAAACTGTCATATTCATGTATATGTCGTGTGTAATGGCTTATGTTTGCAAAATCAAGACAAAACAGCTGTTTTTAGCTTGCAAAAACATACAAAATACTGTTTTCAAGTATTTAAACTGTAATATTCATGTTTCTGTCGTGTATAATGGCTAATGTTGGTGAAATCAAGATAAAATTGCTGTTTTAAGCATGCAAAGGCATACAAAACACCGTTTTCAAGTATATAAACTGTCATATTCATGTATATGTCGTGTGTAATGGCTTATGTTTGCAAAATCTAGATAAAACAGCTGTTTTCAGCTTGCAAAAACATACAAAATGCTGTTTTCAAGTATTTAAACAGTCATATTCATGTTTCTGTCGTATATAATGGCTAATGTTGGTGAAATCAAGATAAAATCAAGATAAAATAGCTGTTTTCAGCTTGCAAAAACATACAAAATGCTGTTTTCAAGTATTTAAACTGTCATATTCATGTTTCTGTCGTGTATAATGGCTAACGTTGGTGAAATCAATATAAAATTGCTATTTTAAGCATGTAAAAGCATACAAAACACCGTTTTCAAGTATTTAAACTGTCATATTCATGTATATGTCGTGTGTAATGGCTTATGTTTGCAAAATCAAGATAAAATAGCTGTTTTCAGCTTGCAAAAACATACAAAATGCTGTTTTCAAGTATTTGAACTGTCATATTCATGTTTCTGTCGTGTAAAATGGCTAATGTTGGTGAAATCAAGATAAAATCAAGATAAATTACCAGTTTTTAGCTTGCAAAAACATACAAAATGCTGTTTTCAAGTATTTAATCTGTCATATTCATGTTTTTGTCGTGTATAATGGCTAATGTTGGTGAAATCAACATAAAACTGCTGTTTTAAGCATTCAAATGCATACAAAACACCGTTTTCAAGTATTTAAACTGTCATATTCATGTATATGTCATGTGTATTGGCTTATGTTTGCAAAACCAAGATAAAATAACTGTTTTAGGCTTGCAAAATCATACAAAATGCTGTTTTCAAGTATTTAAACTGTCATATTCACGTTTCTGTCGTGTATAATGGTTTAATGTTGGTGAAATCAAGATAAAACTGCTGTTTTAAGCATGTAAAAGCATACAAAACACGGTTTTCAAGTATTTAAACTGTCATATTCATGTATATGTCGTGTGTAATGGCTTATGTTTGCAAAATCAAGATAAAATAGATGTTTTTAGCTTGCAAAAACATACAAAATGCTGTTTTCAAGTATATAAACTGTCATATTCATGTATATGTCGTGTGTAATGGCTTATGTTTGCAAAATCAAGATAAAACAGCTGTTTTCAGCTTGCAGAAACATACAAAATGCTGTTTTCAAGTATTTTAACTGTAATATTCATGTTTCTGTCATGTATAATGGCTAATGTTGGTTATATCAAGATAAAATTGCTGTTTTAAGCATGCAAAAGCATACAAAACACCGTTTTCAAGTATTTAAACTGTCATATTCATGTATATGTCGTGTGTAATGGCTTATGTTTGCAAAATCAAGATAAAATAACTGTTTTCAGTTTGAAAAAACATACAAAATGCTGTTTTCAAGTATTTAAACTGCCATATTCATGTTTCTGTCGTGTATAATGGCTAATGTTGGTGAAATCAAGATAAAACTGCTGCTTTAAGCATTCAAAAGCATACAAAACACCGTTTTCAAGTATTTAAACTGTCATATTCTTGTATATAGCGTGTGTAATAGCTTATGTTTGCAAAATCAAGATAAAATAGCTGTTCTCAGCTTGCAAAAACATACAGAATGCTGTTTTCAAGTATTTAAACTGTCATATTTATGTTTCTGTCGTGTATAATGGATAATGTTGGTGAAATCAAGATAAAATTGCTGTTTTAAGCATGTAACAGCATACAAAACACGGTTTTCAAGTATTTAAACTGTCATATTCATGTATATGTCGTGTGTAATGGCTTATGTTTGCAAAATCAAGACAAAACAGCTGTTTTTAGCTTGCAAAAACATACAAAATACTGTTTTCAAGTATTTAAACTGTAATATTCATGTTTCTGTCGTGTATGATGGCTAATGTTGGTGAAATCAAGATAAAATTGCTGTTTTAAGCATGCAAAAGCATACAAAACACCGTTTTCAAGTATATAAACTGTCATATTCATGTATATGTCGTGTGTAATGGCTTATGTTTGCAAAATCTAGATAAAACAGCTGTTTTCAGCTTGCAAAAACATACAAAATGCTGTTTTCAAGTATTTAAACAGTCATATTCATGTTTCTGTCGTATATAATGGCTAATGTTGGTGAAATCAAGATAAAATTGCTGTTTAAAGCATGCAAAAGCATACAAAATACCTTTTTCAAGTATTTAAAATGTCATATTCATGTTTCTGTCGTGTATAAAGGCTAATGTTGGTGAAATCAAGATAACATATGTTTTAAGCATGTAAAAGCATACAAAACACGGTTTTCAAGTATTTAAACTGTCATATTCATATATATGTCGTGCGTATTGGCTTATGTTTGCAAACTCAAGATAAAATAGATGTTTTCAGCTTGCAAAAACATACAAAATGCTGTTTTCAAGTATTTAAACTGTAATATTCATGTTTCTGTCGTGTATAATGGCTAATGTTGGTGAAATCAAGATAAAATTGCTGTTTCAGGCATGCAAAAGTATAAAAAACACCGTTTTCAAGTATTTAAACTGTCATATTCATGTATATGTCGTGTGTAATGGCTTATGTTTGCAAAATCAATATAAAATAGCTGTTCTCAGCTTGCAAAAACATACAAAATGCTGTTTTCAAGTATTTAAACTGTCATATTTACGTTTCTGTCGTGTATAATGGATAATGTTGGTGAAATCAAGATAAAATAGCTGTTTTCAGCTTGCAAAAACATACAAAATGCTGTTTTCAAGTACTTAAACTGTCATATTCATGTTTCTGTCGTGTATAATGGCTAACGTTGGTGAAATCAATATAAAATTGCTGTTTTAAGCATGTAAAAGCATACAAAACACCGTTTTCAAGTATTTAAACTGTCATATTCATGCATATGTCGTTTGTAATGACTTAGGTTTGCAAAATCAAGATAAAATAGCTGTTTTCTGCTTGCAAAAACATACCAAATGCTGTTTTCAAGTATTTAAACTGTCATATTCATGTTTCTGTCGTGTATAATGGCTAATGTTGGTGAAATCAAGATAAAATTAAGATAAATTAGCTGTTTTTAGCTTGCAAAAACATACAAAATGCTGTTTTCAAGTATTTGAACTGTCATATTCATGTTTCTGTCGTGTAAAATGGCTAATGTTGGTGAAATCAAGATAAAATCAAGATAAATTACCAGTTTTTAGCTTGCAAAAACATACAAAATGCTGTTTTCAAGTATTTAATCTGTCATATTCATGTTTTTGTCGTGTATAATGGCTAATGTTGGTGAAATCAACATAAAACTGCTGTTTTAAGCATTCAAATGCATACAAAACACCGTTTTCAAGTATTTAAACTGTCATATTCATGTATATGTCATGTGTATTGGCTTATGTTTGCAAAACCAAGATAAAATAACTGTTTTAGGCTTGCAAAATCATACAAAATGCTGTTTTCAAGTATTTAAACTGTCATATTCACGTTTCTGTCGTGTATAATGGTTTAATGTTGGTGAAATCAAGATAAAACTGCTGTTTTAAGCATGTAAAAGCATACAAAACACGGTTTTCAAGTATTTAAACTGTCATATTCATGTATATGTCGTGTGTAATGGCTTATGTTTGCAAAATCAAGATAAAATAGATGTTTTTAGCTTGCAAAAACATACAAAATGCTGTTTTCAAGTATATAAACTGTCATATTCATGTATATGTCGTGTGTAATGGCTTATGTTTGCAAAATCAAGATAAAACAGCTGTTTTCAGCTTGCAGAAACATACAAAATGCTGTTTTCAAGTATTTTAACTGTAATATTCATGTTTCTGTCATGTATAATGGCTAATGTTGGTTATATCAAGATAAAATTGCTGTTTTAAGCATGCAAAAGCATACAAAACACCGTTTTCAAGTATTTAAACTGTCATATTCATGTATATGTCGTGTGTAATGGCTTATGTTTGCAAAATCAAGATAAAATAACTGTTTTCAGTTTGAAAAAACATACAAAATGCTGTTTTCAAGTATTTAAACTGCCATATTCATGTTTCTGTCGTGTATAATGGCTAATGTTGGTGAAATCAAGATAAAACTGCTGCTTTAAGCATTCAAAAGCATACAAAACACCGTTTTCAAGTATTTAAACTGTCATATTCTTGTATATAGCGTGTGTAATAGCTTATGTTTGCAAAATCAAGATAAAATAGCTGTTCTCAGCTTGCAAAAACATACAGAATGCTGTTTTCAAGTATTTAAACTGTCATATTTATGTTTCTGTCGTGTATAATGGATAATGTTGGTGAAATCAAGATAAAATTGCTGTTTTAAGCATGTAACAGCATACAAAACACGGTTTTCAAGTATTTAAACTGTCATATTCATGTATATGTCGTGTGTAATGGCTTATGTTTGCAAAATCAAGACAAAACAGCTGTTTTTAGCTTGCAAAAACATACAAAATACTGTTTTCAAGTATTTAAACTGTAATATTCATGTTTCTGTCGTGTATGATGGCTAATGTTGGTGAAATCAAGATAAAATTGCTGTTTTAAGCATGCAAAAGCATACAAAACACCGTTTTCAAGTATATAAACTGTCATATTCATGTATATGTCGTGTGTAATGGCTTATGTTTGCAAAATCTAGATAAAACAGCTGTTTTCAGCTTGCAAAAACATACAAAATGCTGTTTTCAAGTATTTAAACAGTCATATTCATGTTTCTGTCGTATATAATGGCTAATGTTGGTGAAATCAAGATAAAATTGCTGTTTAAAGCATGCAAAAGCATACAAAATACCTTTTTCAAGTATTTAAAATGTCATATTCATGTTTCTGTCGTGTATAAAGGCTAATGTTGGTGAAATCAAGATAACATATGTTTTAAGCATGTAAAAGCATACAAAACACGGTTTTCAAGTATTTAAACTGTCATATTCATATATATGTCGTGCGTATTGGCTTATGTTTGCAAACTCAAGATAAAATAGATGTTTTCAGCTTGCAAAAACATACAAAATGCTGTTTTCAAGTATTTAAACTGTAATATTCATGTTTCTGTCGTGTATAATGGCTAATGTTGGTGAAATCAAGATAAAATTGCTGTTTCAGGCATGCAAAAGTATAAAAAACACCGTTTTCAAGTATTTAAACTGTCATATTCATGTATATGTCGTGTGTAATGGCTTATGTTTGCAAAATCAATATAAAATAGCTGTTCTCAGCTTGCAAAAACATACAAAATGCTGTTTTCAAGTATTTAAACTGTCATATTTACGTTTCTGTCGTGTATAATGGATAATGTTGGTGAAATCAAGATAAAATAGCTGTTTTCAGCTTGCAAAAACATACAAAATGCTGTTTTCAAGTACTTAAACTGTCATATTCATGTTTCTGTCGTGTATAATGGCTAACGTTGGTGAAATCAATATAAAATTGCTGTTTTAAGCATGTAAAAGCATACAAAACACCGTTTTCAAGTATTTAAACTGTCATATTCATGCATATGTCGTTTGTAATGACTTAGGTTTGCAAAATCAAGATAAAATAGCTGTTTTCTGCTTGCAAAAACATACCAAATGCTGTTTTCAAGTATTTAAACTGTCATATTCATGTTTCTGTCGTGTATAATGGCTAATGTTGGTGAAATCAAGATAAAATTAAGATAAATTAGCTGTTTTTAGCTTGCAAAAACATACAAAATGCTGTTTTCAAGTATATAAACTGTCATATTCATGTATATGTCGTGTGTAATGGCTTATGTTTGCAAAATCAAGATAAAACAGCTGTTTTCAGCTTGCAGAAACATACAAAATGCTGTTTTCAAGTATTTTAACTGTAATATTCATGTTTCTGTCATGTATAATGGCTAATGTTGGTTATATCAAGATAAAATTGCTGTTTTAAGCATGCAAAAGCATACAAAACACCGTTTTCAAGTATTTAAACTGTCATATTTATGTATATGTCGTGTGTAATGGCTTATGTTTGCAAAATCAAGATAAAATAACTGTTTTCAGTTTGAAAAAACATACAAAATGCTGTTTTCAAGTATTTAAACTGCCATATTCATGTTTCTGTCGTGTATAATGGCTAATGTTGGTGAAATCAAGATAAAACTGCTGCTTTAAGCATTCAAAAGCATACAAAACACCGTTTTCAAGTATTTAAACTGTCATATTCTTGTATATAGCGTGTGTAATAGCTTATGTTTGCAAAATCAAGATAAAATAGCTGTTCTCAGCTTGCAAAAACATACAGAATGCTGTTTTCAAGTATTTAAACTGTCATATTTATGTTTCTGTCGTGTATAATGGATAATGTTGGTGAAATCAAGATAAAATTGCTGTTTTAAGCATGTAACAGCATACAAAACACGGTTTTCAAGTATTTAAACTGTCATATTCATGTATATGTCGTGTGTAATGGCTTATGTTTGCAAAATCAAGACAAAACAGCTGTTTTTAGCTTGCAAAAACATACAAAATACTGTTTTCAAGTATTTAAACTGTAATATTCATGTTTCTGTCGTGTATAATGGCTAATGTTGGTGAAATCAAGATAAAATTGCTGTTTTAAGCATGCAAAGGCATACAAAACACCGTTTTCAAGTATATAAACTGTCATATTCATGTATATGTCGTGTGTAATGGCTTATGTTTGCAAAATCTAGATAAAACAGCTGTTTTCAGCTTGCAAAAACATACAAAATGCTGTTTTCAAGTATTTAAACAGTCATATTCATGTTTCTGTCGTATATAATGGCTAATGTTGGTGAAATCAAGATAAAATTGCTGTTTAAAGCATGCAAAAGCATACAAAATACCTTTTTCAAGTATTTAAAATGTCATATTCATGTTTCTGTCGTGTATAAAGGCTAATGTTGGTGAAATCAAGATAACATATGTTTTAAGCATGTAAAAGCATACAAAACACGGTTTTCAAGTATTTAAACTGTCATATTCATGTATATGTCGTGCGTATTTACTTATGTTTGCAAAATCAAGATAAAATAGATGTTTTCAGCTTGCAAAAACATACAAAATGCTGTTTTCAAGTATTTAAACTATAATATTCATGTTTCTGTCGTGTATAATGGCTAATGTTGGTGAAATCAAGATAAAATTGCTGTTTGAGGCATGCAAAAGTATAAAAAACACCGTTTTCAAGTATTTAAACTGTCATATTCATGTATATGTCGTGCGTAATGGCTTATGTTTGCAAAATCAATATAAAATAGCTGTTCTCAGCTTGCAAAAACATACAAAATGCTGTTTTCAAGTATTTAAACTGTCATATTTACGTTTTCTGTCGTGTATAATGGATAATGTTGGTGAAATCAAGATAAAATAGCTGTTTTCAGCTTGCAAAAACATACAAAATGCTGTTTTCAAGTACTTAAACTGTCATATTCATGTTTCTGTCGTGTATAATGGCTAACGTTGGTGAAATCAATATAAAATTGCTGTTTTAAGCATGTAAAAGCATACAAAACACCGTTTTCAAGTATTTAAACTGTCATATTCATGCATATGTCGTTTGTAATGACTTAGGTTTGCAAAATCAAGATAAAATAGCTGTTTTCTGCTTGCAAAAACATACCAAATGCTGTTTTCAAGTATTTAAACTGTCATATTCATGTTTCTGTCGTGTATAATGGCTAATGTTGGTGAAATCAAGATAAAATCAAGATAAATTAGCTGTTTTTAGCTTGCAAAAACATACAAAATGCTGTTTTCAAGTATTTAATCTGTCATATTCATGTTTTTGTCGTGTATAATGGCTAATGTTGGTGAAATCAACATAAAACTGCTGTTTTAAGCATTCAAATGCATACAAAACACCGTTTTCAAGTATTTAAACTGTCATATTCATGTATATGTCATGTGTATTGACTTATGTTTGCAAAACCAAGATAAAATAACTGTTTTCAGCTTGCAAAATCATACAAAATGCTGTTTTCAAGTATTTAAACTGTCATATTCACATTTCTGTCGTGTATAATGGTTTAATGTTGGTGAAATCAAGATAAAACTGCTGTTTTAAGCATGTAAAAGCATACAAAAACACGGTTTTCAAGTATTTAAACTGTCATATTCATGTATGTGTCGTGTGTAATGGCTTATGTTTGCAAAATCAAGATAAAATAGATGTTTTTAGCTTGCAAAAACATACAAAATGCTGTTTTCAAGTATTTAAACTGTCATATTCATGTATATGTCGTGTGTAATGGCTTATGTTTGCAAAATCAAGATAAAACAGCTGTTTTCAGCTTGCAGAAACATACAAAATGCTGTTTTCAAGTATTTTAACTGTAATATTCATGTTTCTGTCATGTATAATGGCTAATGTTGGTTATATCAAGATAAAATTGCTGTTTTAAGCATGCAAAAGCATACAAAACACCGTTTTCAAGTATTTAAACTGTCATATTCATGTATATGTCGTGTGTAATGGCTTATGTTTGCAAAATCAAGATAAAATAACTGTTTTCAGTTTGAAAAAACATACAAAATGCTGTTTTCAAGTATTTAAACTGCCATATTCATGTTTCTGTCGTGTATAATGGCTAATGTTGGTTAAATCAAGATAAAACTGCTGCTTTAAGCATTCAAAAGCATACAAAACACCGTTTTCAAGTATTTAAACTGTCATATTCTTGTATATAGCGTGTGTAATAGCTTATGTTTGCAAAATCAAGATAAAATAGCTGTTCTCAGCTTGCAAAAACATACAGAATGCTGTTTTCAAGTATTTAAACTGTCATATTTATGTTTCTGTCGTGTATAATGGATAATGTTGGTGAAATCAAGATAAAATTGCTGTTTTAAGCATACACGGTTTTCAAGTATTTAAACTGTCATATTCATGTATATGTCGTGTGTAATGGCTTATGTTTGCAAAATCAAGACAAAACAGCTGTTTTTAGCTTGCAAAAACATACAAAATGCTGTTTTCAAGTATTTAAACTGTAATATTCATGTTTCTGTCGTGTATAATGGCTAATGTTGGTGAAATCAAGATAAAATTGCTGTTTTTAAGCATGCAAAAGCATACAAAACACCGTTTTCAAGTATATAAACTGTCATATTCATGTATATGTCGTGTGTAATGGCTTATGTTTGCAAAATCTAGATAAAACAGCTGTTTTCAGCTTGCAAAAACATACAAAATGCTGTTTTCAAGTATTTAAACAGTCATATTCATGTTTCTGTCGTATATAATGGCTAATGTTGGTGAAATCAAGATAAAATTGCTGTTTAACGCATGCAAAAGCATACAAAATACCTTTTTCAAGTATTTAAACTGTCATATTCATGTTTCTGTCGTGTATAAAGGCTAATGTTGGTGAAATCAAGATAACATATGTTTTAAGCATGTAAAAGCATACAAAACACGGTTTTCAAGTATTTAAACTGTCATATTCATGTATATGTCGTGCGTATTGGCTTATGTTTGCAAAATCAAGATAAAATAGATGTTTTCAGCTTGCAAAAACATACAAAATGCTGTTTTCAAGTATTTAAATAGTCATATTCATGTATATGTCGTGTGTAATGGCTTATGTTTGCAAAATCAATATAAAATAGCTGTTTTCAGCTTGCAAAACATACAAAATGCTGTTTTCAAGTATTTAATCTCTCATATTCATGTTTCTGTCGTGTATAATGGCTAATGTTGGTGAAATCAAGGTAAAACTGCTGTTTTAAGCATTCAAAAGCATACAAAACACCGTTTTCAAGTATTTGCTATTCTCAGCTTGCAAAAACATACAAAATGCTGGTTTCAAGTATTTAAACTATTATATTTATGTTTCTGTCGTGTATAATGGATAATGTTGGTGAAATCAAGATAAAATCAAGATAAAATAGCTGTTTTCAGCTTGCAAAAACATACAAAATGCTGTTTTCAAGTATTTAAACTGTCATATTTATGTTTCTGTCGTGTATAATCAATAAATCAAGATAAAACTGCTGTTCTAAGCATTCAAAAGCATACAAAACACCGTTTTCAAGTATTTAAACTGTCATATTCATGTATATGTCGTGTGTAATGGCTTATGTTTGCAAAATCAAGATAAAATAGCTGTTTTCAGCTTTATAAAAACATACAAAATGCTGTTTTCAAGTATTTTAACTGTCATATTCATGTTTCTGTCGTGTATATTGGCTAATGTTGGTGAAATCAAGATAAAATCAAGATAAAATAGTTGTTTTCAGCTTGCAAAAACATACAAAATGCTGTTTTCAAGTATTTAATCTCTCATAATCATGTTTCTGTCGTGTATAATGGCTAATGTTGGTGAAATCAAGGTAAAACTGCTGTTTTAAGCATTCAAAAGCATACAAAACACCGTTTTCAAGTATTTGCTATTCTCAGCTTGCAAAAACATACAAAATGCTGGTTTCAAGTATTTAAACTATCATATTTATGTTTCTGTCGTGTATAATGGATAATGTTGGTGAAATCAAGATAAAATCAAGATAAAATAGCTGTTTTCAGCTTGCAAAAACATACAAAATGCTGTTTTCAAGTATTTAAACTGTCATATTTATGTTTCTGTCGTGTATAATCAATAAATCAAGATAAAACTGCTGTTTTAAGCATTCAAAAGCATACAAAACACCGTTTTCAAGTATTTAAACTGTCATATTCATGTATATGTCGTGTGTAATGGCTTACGTTTGCAAAATCAAGATAAAATAGCTGTTTTCAGCTTGAAAAACATAAAAAATGCTGTTTTCAAGTATTTAAACTGTCATATTCATGTTTCTGTCGTGTATAATGGCTAATGTTGGTGAAATCAAGATAAAACTGCTGTTTTAAGCATTCAAAAGCATACAAAACACCGTTTTCAAGTATTTAAACTGTCATATTCATGTATATGTCGTGTGTAATGGCTTATGTTTGCAAAATCAAGATAAAATAGCTGTTTTCAGCTTTATAAAAACATACAAAATGCTGTTTTCAAGTATTTTACTGTCATATTCATGTTTCTGTCGTGTATAATGGCTAATGTTGGTGAAATCAAGATAAAATAGTTGTTTTCAGCTTGCAAAAACATACAAAATGCTGTTTTCAAGTATTTAATCTCTCATATTCATGTTTCTGTCGTGTATAATGGCTAATGTTGGTGAAATCAAGGTAAAACTGCTGTTTTAAGCTTTCAAAAGCATACAAAACACCGTTTTCAAGTATTTAAACTGTCATATTCATGTATATGTCGTGTGTAATGGCTTATGTTTGCAAAATCAAGATAAAATAGCTGTTCTTAGCTTGCAAAAACATACAAAATGCTGTTTTCAAGTATTTAAACTGTAATATTCATGTTTCTGTCGTGTATAATGGCTAATGTTGGTGAAATCAAGATAAAATTGCTGTTTTAAGCATGCAAAAGCATACAAAACACCGTTTTCAAGTATTTAAACTGTCATATTCATGTATATGTCGTGTGTAATGGCTTATGTTTGCAAAATCTAGATAAAACAGCTGATTTCAGCTTGCAAAAACAAACAAAATGCTGTTTTCAAGTAATTAACTTGACATATTTATGTTTCTGTCGTGTATAATGGATAATGTTGGTGAAATCAAGATAAAATAGCTGTTTGCAGCTTGCAAAAACATACAAAATGCTGTTTTCAAGTATTTAAACTGTCATATTCATGTTTCTGTCGTGTATAATGGCTAATGTTGGTGAAATCAAGATAAAACTGCTGTTTTAAGCATTCAAAAGCATACAAAACACCGCTTTCAAGTATTTAAATTGTCATATTCATGTATATGTCGTGTGTTATGGCTTATGTTTGCAAAATCAAGATAAAATAGCTGTTTTCAAATTGCAAAAACATACAAAATGCTGTTTTCAAGTATTTAAACTGTCATATTCATGTTTCTGTCATGTATAATGGCTAATGTTGTTGAAATCAAAATAAAACTGCTGTTTTAAGAATTCAAAAGCATACAAAACACCGTTTTCAAGTGTTTAAGCTGTCATATTCATGTATATGTCGTGTGTAATGGCTTATGTTTGCAAAATCAAGATAAAACAGCTGTTTTCAGCTTGCAAAAACATAGAAAATGCTGTTTTCAAGTATTTAGACTGTCATATTCATGTATATGTCGTGTGTAATGGCTTATGTTTGCAAAATCAAGATAAAACAGCTGTTTTCAGCTTTCAAAAACATACAAAATGCTGTTTTCAAGTATTTAAACTGTCATATTCATGTATATGTCGTGTGTAATGGTTTATCTTTGAAAAATCAAGATAAAATAGCTGTTTTTAGCTTGCAAAAACATACAAAATGCTGTTTTCAAGTATTTAAACTGTCATATTCATGTTTCTGTCGTGTATAATGGCTAATGTTGGTGAAATCAAGATAAAATTGCTGTTTTAAGCATGTAAAAGCATACAAAACACGGTTTTCAAGTATTTAAACTGTCATATTCATGTATATGTCGTGTGTAATGGCTTATCTTTGCAAAATCAAGATTAAATAGTTGTTTTCAGCTTGCAAAAACATACAATATGTTTTTTCAAGTATTTAAACTGTCATATTTATGTTTCTGTCGTGTATAATGGCTAATGTTGGTGAAATCAAGATAAAACTGCTGTTTTAAGCATTTAAAAGCATACAAAACACCGTTATCAAGTACTTAAACTGTCATATTCATGTATATGTCGTGTGTAATGGCTTATGTTTGCAAAATCAAGATAAAATAGCTGTTTTCAGCTTGCAAAAACATACAAAATGCTGTTTTCAAGTACTTAAACTGTCATATTCATGTTTTTGTCGTGTATAATGGCTAACGTTGGTGAAATCAATATAAAATTGCTGTTTTAAACATGTAAAAGCATACAAAACACCGTTTTCAAGTATTTAAACTGTCATATTCATGTATATGTCGTGTGTAATGACTTATGTTTGCAAAATCAAGATAAAATAGCTGTATTCTGCTTGCAAAAACATACAAAATGCTGTTTTCAAGTATTTAAACTGTCATATTTATGTTTCTGTCGTGTATAATGGCTAATGTTGGTGAAATCAAGATAAAACTGCTGTTTTAAGCATTCAAAAGCATACAAAACACCGTTTTCAAGTACTTAAACTGTCATATTCATGTATATGTCGTGTGTAATGGCTTATCTTTGAAAAATCAAGATAAAATAGCTGCTTGCAGCTTGCAAAAACATACAAAATGCTGTTTTCAAGTATTTAAACTGTCATATTCATGTTTCTGTCTTTTATAATGGCTAATGTTGGTGAAATCAAGATAAAATTGCTGTTTTAAGCATGTTAAAGCATACAAAACACGGTTTTCAAGTATTTAAATTGTCATATTCATGTATATGTCGTGTGTAATGGCTTATGTTTGCAAAATCAAGATAAAACAGCTGTTTACAGCTTGCAAAAACATACAAAATGCTGTTTTCAAGTATTTAAACTGTCATATTCATGTTTCCGTCGTGTATAATGGCTAATGTTGGTGAAATCAAGATAAAACTGCTGTTTTAAGAATTCAAAAGCATACAAAACACCGTTTTCAAGTGTTTAAACTGTCATATTCATGTATATGTCGTGTGTAATGGCTTATGTTTAAAAAATCAAGATAAAATAGCTGTTTTCAGCTTGCAAAAACATACAAAATGCTGTTTTCAAGTATTTAAACTGTCATATTCATGTTTCTGTCGTGTATAATGGCTAATGTTGGTGAAATCAAGATAAAATTGCTGTTTTAGGCATGTAAAAGCATACAAAACACGGTTTTCAAGTATTTAAACTGTCATATTCATGTATATGTCGTGTGTAATGGCTTATTTTTGCAAAATCAAGATAAAATAGTTGTTTTCAGCTTGCAAAAACATACAATATGTTGTTTTTAAGTATTTAAACTGTCATATTTATGTTTCTGTCGTGTATAATGGCTAATGTTGGTGCAATCAAGATAAAATTGCTGTTTTAAGCATGAAAAAGCATACAAAACACCGTTTTCAAGTATTTGAACTGTCATATTCATGTATATGACGTGTGTAATGGCTTATGTTTGCAAAATCAAAATAAAATAGCTGTTTTCAGCTTGCAAAAACATACAAAATGCTGTTTTTAAGTACTTAAACTGTCATATTCATGTTTTTGTCGTGTATAATGGCTAACGTTGGTGAAATCAATATAAAATTGCTGTTTTAAACATGTAAAAGCATACAAAACACCGTTTTCAAGTATTTAAACTGTCATATTCATGGATATGTCGTGTGTAATGACTTATGTTTGCAAAATCAAGATAAAATAGCAGTTTTCTGCTAGCAAAAACATACAAAATGCTGTTTTCAAGTATTTAAACTGTCATATTCATGTTTCTGTCGTGTATAATGGCAAATGTTGGTGAAATCAAGATAAAATTGCTGTTTTATGCATGCAAAAGCATACAAAACACCGTTTTCAAGTATTAAAACTGTCATATTCATGTATATGTCGTGTGTAATGGCTTATGTTTGCAAAATCAAGATAAAATAGCTGTTTTCAGCTTGCAAAAACATACAAAATGCTGTTTTCAAGTATTTAAACTGTCATATTCATGTTTCTGTCTATGTATAATGGCAAATTTTGGTGAAATCAAGATAAAATTGCTGTTTTAAGCATGCAAAAGCATACAAAATACCGTTTTTAAGTATTTAAACTGTCATATTAATGTATATGTCGAAATTATTGGCTTATGTTTGCAAAAACAAGATAATATTGCTGTTCTCAGCTTGCAAAAACATACAATATGCTGTTTTCAAATATTTAAACAGACATATTCAAGTTTCTGTCGTGTATAATGGCTAATGTTGGTGAAATAAAGATAAAATTTCTGTTTTAAGCATTCAAAAGCAAACAAAACACCGTTTTCAAGTATTTAAACTGTCATATTCATGTATATGTCGTGTGTAATGGCTTATGTTTGCAAAATCAAGATAAAACAGCTGTTTTCAGCTTGCAAAAACATACAAAATGCTGTTTTCAAGTATTTAAACTGTCATATTCATGTTTCTGTCGTGTATAATGGCTAATGTTGGTGAAATCAAGATAAAACTGCTGTTTTAAGAATTCAAAAGCATACAAAACACCGTTTTCAAGTGTTTAAACTGTCATATTCATGTATATGTCGTGTGTAATGGCTTATGTTTGCAAAATCAAGATGAAATAGCTGTTTTCAGCTTGCAAAAACATATAAAATGCTGTTTTCAAGTATTTAAACTGTTATATTCAAGTTTCTGCCGTGTATAATGACTAATGTTGGTAAAATCAAGATAAAACTGCTGTTTTAAGCATTCAAAAGCATACAAAACACCGTTTTCAAGTATTTAAACTGTCATATTCATGTATATGTCGTGAGTAATGGCTTATCTTTGCAAAATCAATATCCTATATACTAATCGGCGTGGGTCTGAACTGTCACTCTATATTTTAGCCAGCCTAACAACCACTTTTGCCCATTTTTACAGCCTAGACGGTTTGATGTATCCGGGTGAAAATTTTTTTGGGTGTAAAAGGACCCGGTGGAACAGTGCCTTTTGCGTGTCTCATATTTTTCTTACACATGATGTGCGAAATATTAAATAGGAAAGACATTAAATTTTTACGTCAAGGGGGGCCTCGGGTTGCTACGAAAGTGTACTTTGTTGATTATAGTTGTAACTTTTCACAAATTTTTGTTCAATTTGACATATATGACAGATCTGTTTCAAACTTTGATTATAAATTACATTAATTCTAGACAAGTTGAAAATGTTTTGTAAATTTGTCAGTGTTTAAAATAAATGAGTGAACATGTGTACTATAATGTAAATATTTTAAAAGTCAATGAAAAAAATTAAAATTGTAGCTGTCACTTTTCACTAATTTGTGTTCATCCTGTCATTTTTGACATATCTGTTTGAAACTGTAAGTATAAATTGAATTAATTCTAGACCAGATAAAAAAGTTTTGCAAATTTACCTGTGTTTAGAATAAATGAGGGAACATGTTTACTATATTGTAGATTTTTTAAATGTGAATTTTTTTTAAATTTTATTCAAATTCAAAATAAATATGACAGATGTCTCTGTTCGACAACCTCGATTCATTTAAAGATTTTAGGTGGTAAAATTCAAATGAGATAATTTCTTATCCAACACAAAAAAGTTAAAAATTATTTAAAATTTCATATATGGTTTCTTTTCCTTTTCAAAAAATACAACAGATGTCTCTGCTCGACAACCTCGATGCTTCTTAAATATTTTAGGGGGTAAAATTTAAATAAGTTAATTACTTATCTAATATAAAAATTTCGTTTTAAATATTTAAAATCAATTTCAGTTTTTTTTTAAATCTAAATTCGTAGAAGTGTCTAAAGGTTATTTTGAACAGTCATCAATTGTTTTTTTATAAATATTATTTAAATCCTACCGTGTTTGATATTGAATTAAAGGTCTCGCAGAGAAGATTTGAACTCAAGTGTCAAAAGTTGTTTTGGAGGATTGTCAATTGTTTTTATAAATATTATTTAAATTAAATAATTAAAATTAAAATTAAAAGGATGAAAATTATTTTCAAGATCGTTTTAAATATTCTTAAAAAATTTCAGAATTATTTTTTTAATCTAAATTCGTAGACAAGGAGCTATTTTGAACGATTGTCAATTGTATTTTATAAATGTTATTTAAATCCTACCGTGTTTGGTATCTAATTAAAAGTTTTGCGGAGTAGAATTAAACTTTAGTGTCAAAAAGTTGTTTTGGACGATTGTCAATTATTTTTTATAAATATTATTTCAATCCTACCGAGTTTGGTATCAAATTAAAGGTCTCAAGGAGGAGATTTGAACTCAAGTGTCAAAAAGCTGTTTTGGACGATCGTTAATTGTTTTGTATAAATGTTTTTTAATTCCTACCGTGTTTGGTATCAAATTAAAGGCCTCCGGGAGGAGATTTGAACTCACGTGTCAAAAAGTTGTTTTGGAGGATTGTCAATTGTTTTTTATAAATATTATTTAAATCCCACCGTGTTTGGTATCAAATTAAAAGTCTCATGAAGGATATTTTAACTCAAGTGTCAAAAAATTATTTTGGTAAATCGTCAATTGTTTTTTATAAATGTTATTTAAATCCTAACGTGTTTGGTATTGAATTAAATATCTCACGGAAGAGATTTAAACTAAAGTGCCAAAGATTAGTAACATGGAAGCGAGAAACGAAGTGACAAGCTCGCTTCGCCTATACACTGACTTGAAAGCGAGGAACGAAGTGACGAGCTTTCTTCGTCAATGTACTGACATGGAAACGAGGAACATAGTGACGAGCTTGCTTCGCCGATGCACTGACTTGAAAGCGAGGAACGAAGGCACAAGCTTGCTTCGCCAATGTACTAACATGGAAGCGAGGAACGTAGTGACGAGCTTGCTTCGCTGATGCACTGACTTGAAAGCGAGGAACGAAGTGACGAGCTTTCTTCGTTTTGTACTGACATGGAAGCGAGGAACGAAGTGACGAGCTTTCTTCGTCAATGTACTGACATGGAAACGAGGAACGTAGTGACGAGCTTGCTTCGCCGATGCACTGACATGGAAGCCAGGAACGAAGTGACGAGCTTTCTTCGTCAATGTACTGACACGGAAGCGAGGAACGTAGTGATGAGCTTGCTTCGCCAATTGTTTGGTATTAATTGGAAGTTATTTAAGACAATCAATGTATTTTTCTACATTTTCAGTTGTATTCTTCTTCAGTGACGCGGAGCCTAGGGGGCAGACCTGCGAAGCAGGTCGGACCGCTAGTCCTATATACTAATCGGCGTGGGTCTGAACTGTCACTCTATATTTTAGCCAGCCTAACAACCACTTTTGCCCATTTTTACAGCCTAGACGGTTTGATGTATTCGGGTGAAAATTTTTTTGGGTGTAAAAGGACCCGGTGGAACAGTGCCTTTTGCGTGTCTCAGATTTTTCTTACACATGATGTGCGAAATATTAAATGCGAAAGACATTAAATTTTTCCATCAAGGGGGGCCTCGGGTTGCTACGAAAGTGTACTTTGTTGATTGTAGTTGTAACTTTTCACAAATTTTTGTTCAATTTGACATATATGACAGATCTGTTTCAAATTTTGAGTACAAATTACATTAATTCTAGACAAGTTGAAGAAGTTTTGAAAATTTATCTGTGTTTAAAATAAATGAGTGAACATGTGTACTATAATGTAAATATATTAAAAGTTAATTTGAAAAAATAAAATTGTAGCTGTCACTTATCACGAATTTGTGTTCATCCTGTCATTTTTGACATATCTGTTTGAAACTGTAAGTATAAATTGAATTAATTCTAGATCAAATAAAAAAGTTTTGTAAATTTATATGTGTTTAGAATAAACGAGCAAACATTCTTACTAATTTGTAAATTTTTTAAATGTAAATTTTTTTTTAAATGTAAAATTAATATGACAGATGTCTGTGTTCGTCAACTTCGATTCTTTTAAGGATTTTAGGCGGTAAAATTCAAATGAGTGAATTTCTAACACAGAAATGATAAATATTTTCAATTCATTTTTGTCCTTCTCAAAAAATACAACAGATGTCTCTGCTCGACAACTTCGATGCTTCTAAGTATTTTAGGCGGTAAAATTTAAATAAGTTAATTACTTATCTAATATAAAATGATCGTTTTAAATATTTATAATGAATTTCAGAAATATTTTTTTATCATCAGTTGTTTTTTATTTCGAATCCTGCAGTTATTTTGGACGATTGTCAATTGTTCTTTATAAAAATTTTTTAAATGCTACCGAGTTTGGTATTGAATTAAAGGTCTCGCAAAGGAGATTTGAACTAAAGTGTCAAAAAGTTGTTTTGGATGATTGTCAATTGTTTTCTATAAAAATTATTTAAATTCTACCGTGTTTGGTATTGAATAAAAGGTCTCGCAGAGAAGATTCAAACTCAAGTGTCAAAAAGTTATTTTGGACGATTGTCAATTGTTTTTTATAAATATTATTTAAATCTACCATGTTTGGTATCAAATTAAAGGTCTCGCGGAAGAGATTTGAACTCAAGTGTCAAAAAGTTGTTTTGGACGATCGTTAATTGTTTTGTATATATGTTATTTAATTCCTACCGTGTTTGGCATCAAATTAAAGGACTCGCGGAGGAGATTTGAACTCAAGTGTCAAAAAGTTGTTTTGGACGATCGTTAATTGTTTTGTATATATGTTATTTAAATCCTACCGTGATTGGTATCAAATTAAAAGTCTCATGAAGTATATTTCAACTCAAGTGTCAAAAAGTTATTTTGGTAAATCATCAATTGTTTTTTTATAAATGTTATTTAAATCCTAACGTGTTTGGTATTGAATTAAATATCTCACGGAAGAGATTTAAACTAAAGTGCCAAATAGTAGTATCATAAAAGCGAGAAACGAAGTGACGAGCTTGCTTCGCCCATGCAATGACTTGAAAGCGACATACAAAGTGACGAGCTTACTCCGTCAATGTACTGACATGGAAGCGAGGAACGTAGTGACGAGCTTGCTTCGTCGATGCACTGAAATGGAAGCGAGGAACGAAGTGACGAGCTTTCTTTGTCAATGTACTGACATGGAAGCGAGGAACGTAGTGACGAGCTTGCTTCGTCGATGCACTGACATGGAAGCGAGGAACAAAGTGACGAGCTTGCTTCGCCAATTGTTTTGTATTAATTGGAGGTTATTTAAGACTATCAATTTATTTTTCTACATTTTCAGTTGTAAATTAATAAATTTTCATTTTGATGCTACTTTTACTTTAAACTAGGAAAAGTCGGTATTATACGACAAATTTATTAAAAATAAAGTAAATGCGTTAAATTTGTCGACAATGTAGGGGGCAATTTATTATATATTATTATTGACGGTTCTTTTAAATTTACAAGATAATAATAGAAATGTCAGATTCAGAGAAGTCTTTGTAACATAATCAAATTTAATAAAAATAAGATATAACCATGAAATTTAGAGAAAAAAAAAAGTTTCCAACCTTATTTTTTTTTATTTTACTTGACTTTAGATTAAGTAACTTTGGTATTACACGATTAAATTTAGTAATAATAAAGTAAATACGTCAAATTTGTCGAAAAGAAGAATGCAAATTATTGTACATTATTATTGATTATATTTTAAAATTACCAATAGAAATATCAGATTGACAAAATTATTTATCACATGATCAAATATTAATTATGTTGTGTTTGATTTAATTATTTTTTTAAAATCACTTTTTGGGTATCCAAAGAAAGATGTCGAATAGACGGGACAAATGATAATAAAAAAATGGCGGCTGTCGATTATTTTCATAAAAGACATCAGAAAAATATAGTGTTTGGTATCAAATGAGAATCTTGAATAGACAAGTTTAAATTTTTTAGCTTTGATTGTACTTTGAAATGTAACTGACAAGATAACGTAAGACTGGGTAAAGTTGGTATTACACGATCAAATTTTATAAAAATTTTAAAAACCGCGAAATTTAAAAGAAAAAAAATTCCATTACAATTTCACGATTTTATTCTACTTTGACGTTAGATTAGGTAAAGTCGACAATGTGGAATGCAAATTATTATACATTATTATTGGCGGTATTTTTTAATTGCCAAGAAGACAATAGAAATGTCAGATTGGCAAAAATCTTTGTTATATGATCAAATATAAATATAATTTGTGTTTAATTTAAATTTTTAAATTTTTTTTAGGTATCTAACTTGTGGTGTATGAAATGAAATGTTTTAAGAGTTCCCAGATAATCAATTTTTTAAGTCACTTGAAATCTATTGCAAGGGTAAAATTCAAACACTTGGTCTTGGTAATACGAGTATCCACGAAAAATTTAATAGTTGTGTTTGTTGTAATTTTTTTTGCAAATCAATTCCGATCGGCAATTATTTTTCTCTACAATTCATGAATATTTGCGACCTGTGGGGTACCAAGTAAAATGTTTTAGAAGTGAAATATTGAGCCATCTTTATTATAAATCAGTACGATTGGCAAATGCTTTTCTGAAAATTCCCCTAAAGCTAGCTTGCGAAGTATTGAATGTAACGTTTCAGGCTCAAAAAGTTGGAAAAAGTAGTGATGAACCTTCTTTATCACAAATAATTACGATCAGCAATTGCTTTTGTGGAAATTCCTAGAAACTTAACTTAGGGGTATTAAATGACCTGTTTTAGAGACGGGAAGTTAAGAGATACTGACATGAAAGCGAGGAACGAAGTGACGAGCTTTCCTCGCCATTGTACTGACATGAAAGCGAGGAACGAAATGACGTGTTTTCTTCGCCAATTTACTAACTTGGAAGCGAGGAACAAAGAGACTGCTATCTTCTTTAGTGTCGCGGAGCCTAGGGGTCAGACCTGCGAAGCAGGTCGGACCGCTAGTCCTATATACTAATCGGCGTGGGTCTGAACTGTCACTCTATAGATTAGCCAATCTAACAACCACTTTTGCCCATTTTTACAGCCTAGACGGTTTGATGTATTCGGGTGAAAATTTTTTTGGGTGTTAAAGGTCCCTGTGGAACAGTGCCTTTTGCGTGTCTCATATTTTTCTTACACATGATGTGCGAAATATTAAATAGGAAAGACATTAAATTTTTACGTCAAGGGGGGCCTCGGGTTGCTACGAAAGTGTACTTTGTTGATTATAGTTGTAACTTTTCACAAATTTTTGTTCAATTTGACATATATGACAGATCTGTTTCAAATTTTGAGTAAAAATTACATGTATTCTAGACAAGTTGAAGATGTTTTGTAAATTATCTGTGTTTAAAATAAATGATTGAACATGTGTACTATAATGTAAATATATTAAAAGTCAATATAAAAAATTAAAATTGTAGCTGTCACTTTTCACGAATTTGTGTTCATCCTGTCATTTTTGACATATCTGTTTGAAACTGTAAGTATAAATTGAATTAATTCTAGACCAAATGAAAAAGTTTTGTATATTTATCTGTGTTTAGAATAAATGAGGAAACATATTTTCTATATTGTAGATTTTTTAAATGTGAATTTTTTTCTTATATTTTTTCCATTCAAAATAAATATGACAGATGTCTCTGTTCGTCAACCTCGATTCATTTAAGGATTTTAGGCGGTAAAATTCAAATGGGTTAATTTCTTATCTAATACAAAAAAGTTAAAATTTATTTTTCACTTCATATATAGTTTCTTTTTCTTCTCAAAAAATAAAACAGATGTCTCTGCTCGACAACTTCGATACTTCTAAGTATTTTAGGCGGTAAAATTTAAATAAGTTCATTACTTTTCTAATATAAAAAGTTCGTTTTAAATATTTATAATCAATTACAGAATTATTTTTTTTATCATCAGTTTTTATATCTAATCCTGCCGTGTTTGGTACTAAATTAAAAGTTTCACGTTAGTGATTTAAAATAAAGTGTCATAAAGTGGACGATTGTCTATGGTTTTTTATAAATGTTATTTAATTCCTACCGTGTTTGGTATTGAATTAAAGGTCTCGCAGAGGAGATTTGAAATCAAGTATCAAAAAGTTGTTTTTGGCGATTGTCAATTGTTTTTTATAAATATGATTTAAATCCTACCGTGTTTGGTATCAAATTAAAGGTCTCGCGGAGGAGATTTGAACTCAGGTGTCAAAAAGTTGTTTTGGACGATTGTCAATTGTTTTTTATAAATATTATTTAAAACCCTCCGTGTTTGGTATCAAATTAAAGGTCTCGCGGAGGAGATTTGAACTCAAGTGTCAAAAAGTTGTTTTGGACGATTGTCAATTGTTTTTTATAAATATTATTTAAAACCTACCGTGTTTGGTATCAAATTAAAGGTCTCGCGGAGGAGATTTGAAATCAAGTATCAAAAAGTTGTTTTGGACGATTGTCAATTGTTTTGTATAAATGTTATTTAATTCCTACCGTGTTTGGTATCAAAATAAAAGGCCTCGCGGAGGAGATTTGAACTCAAGTGTCAAAAAGTTGTTTTGGGCGATTGTAAATTGTTTCTTATAAATATTAATTAAGTCTTAACGTGTTTGGTATTTAATTAAATATCTCACGAAAGAGAATTAAACTGAAGTGCCAAATAGTAGTAACATGAAAGCGAGAAACGAAGTAACGAGCTTTCTTCGTCAATGTACATGGAAACGAGGAACATAGTGACGAGCTTGCTTCGCCGATGCACTGACTTAAAAGCGAGGAACGAAGCCACAAGCTTGCTTCGCCAATGTACTGACATGGAAGCGAGGAACGAAGTGACGAGCTTGCTTCGCCGATGCACTGACATGGAAGCGAGGAACGAAGTGACGAGCTTTCTTCGTCAATGTACTGACATGGAAGCGAGGAACGTAGTGACGAGCTTGCTTCGCCAATTGTTTGGTATAAATTGGGAGTTATTTAAGACTACTCAATTTATTTTTCTACATTTTCAGTTGTAATCTTCTTCAGTGACGCGGAGCCTAGGGGACAGACCTGCGATGCAGGTCGGACCGCTAGTAAAATAGCTGTTTTCAGCTTGCAAAAACATACAAAATGCTGTTTTCAAGTATTTAAACTGTCATATTTATGTTTCTGTCGTGTATAATGGCTAATGTTGGTGAAATCAAGATAAAACTGCTGTTTTAAGCATTCAAAAGCATACAAAACACCGTTTTCAAGTATTTAAATTGTCATATTCATGTATATGTCGTGTGTATCGGCTTATGTTTGCAAAATCAAGATAAAACAGCTGTTTTCAGCTTGCAAAAACATACAAAATGCTGTTATCAAGTATTTAAACTGTCATATTCATGTTTCTGTCGTGTATAATGGCTAATGTTGGTGAAATCAAGATAAAACTGCTGTTTTAAGAATTCAAAAGCATACAAAACACCGTTTTCAAGTGTTTAAACTGTCATATTCATGTATATGTCGTGCGTAGTGGCTTATGTTTAAAAAATCAAGATAAAATAGCTGTTTTCAGCATGCAAAACATACAAAATGCTGTTTTCAAGAATTTAAACTGTCATATTCATGTTTCTGTCGTGTATAATGGCTAATGTTGGTGAAATCAAGATAAAATTGCTGTTTTAAGCATGTAAAAGCATACAAAACACGGTTTTCAAGTATGTAAACTGTCATATTCATGTATATGTCGTGTGTAATGGCTTATCTTTGAAAAATCAAGATAAAATAGTTGTTTTCAGCTTGCAAAAACATACAATATGTTGTTTTCAAGTATTTAAACTGTCATATTTATGTTTCTGTCGTGTATAATGGCTAATGTTGGTGAAATCAAGATAAAACTGCTGTTTTAAGCATTCAAAAGCATACAAAACACCGTTATCAAGTACTTAAACTGTCATATTCATGTATATGTCGTGTGTAATGGTTTATGGTTGCAAAATCAAGATAAAATAGCTGTTTTCAGCTTGCAAAAACATACAAAATGCTGTTTTCAAGTATTTAAACTGTCATATTCATGTTTCTGTCGTATATAATGGCTAATGTTGGTGAAATCAAGATAAAATTGCTGTTTTGAGCATGTTAAAGCATACAAAACACGGTTTTCAAGTATTTAAACTGTCATATTCATGTACATGTCGTGTGTAATGGCTTATGTTTGCAAAATCAAGATAAAATAGATGTTTTCAGCTTGCAAAAACATACAAAATGCTGTTTTCAATTATTTAAACAGTCATATTAATGTATATGTCGTGTGTAATGGCTTATGTTTGCAAAATCAAGACAAAACAGCTGTTTACAGCTTGCAAAAACATACAAAATGCTGTTTTCAAATATTTATACTGTAATATTCATGTTTGTGTCGTGTATAATGGCTAATGTTGGTGAAATCAAGGTAAAATTGCTGTTTTAAGAATGCAAATGAATACAAAACACAGTTTTCAAGTATTTCAACTGTCATATTCATGTATATGTCATATGTAATGGCTTATGTTTGCAAAATCAAGATAAAATAGCTGTTTTCTGCTTGCAAAAACATACAAAATGCTGTTTTCAAGTATTTAAACTGTCATATTTATGTTTCTGTCGTGTATAATCTATAAATCAAGATAAAACTGCTGTTTTAAGCATTCAAAAGCATACAAAACACCGTTTTCAAGTATTTAAACTGTCATATTCATGTATATGTCGTGTGTTATGGCTTATGTTTGCAAAATCAAGATAAAATAGCTGTTTTCAAATTGCAAAAACATACAAAATGCTGTTTTCAAGTATTTAAACTGTCATATTCATGTTTCTGTCGTGTATAATGGCTAATGTTGTTGAAATCAAAATAAAATCAAGATAAAATAGCTGTTTTCAGCTTGCAAAAACATACAAAATGCTGCTTTCAAGTATTTAATCTGTCATATTCATGTTTTTGTCGTGTATAATGGCTAATTTTGGTGAAATCAAGATAAAACTGCTGTTTTAAGAATTCAAAAGCATACAAAACACCGTTTTCAAGTGTTTAAGCTGTCATATTCATGTATATGTCGTGTGTAATAGCTTATGTTTGCAAAATCAAGATAAAATAGCTGTTTTCAGCTTGCAAAAACATACAAAATGCTGTTTTCAAGTAATTAAACTGTCATATTCATGTTTCTGCAGTGCATAATGACTAATGTTGGTAAAATCAAGATAAAACTGCTGTTTTAAGCATTCAAAAGCATACAAAATACCGTTTTCAAGTATTTAAACTGTCATATTCATGTATATGTCGTGTGTAATGGCTTATGTTTGCAAAATCAAGATAAAACAGCTGTTTTCAGCTTGCAAAAACATAGAAAATGCTGTTTTCAAGTATTTAGACTGTCATATTCATGTATATGTCGTGTGTAATGGCTTATGTTTGCAAAATCAAGATAAAACTGCTGTTTTCAGCTTTCAAAAACATACAAAATGCTGTTTTCAAGTATTTAAACTGTCATATTCATGTATATGTCGTGTGTAATGGTTTATCTTTGAAAAATCAAGATAAAATAGCTGTTTTTAGCTTGCAAAAACATACAAAATGCTGTTTTCAAGTATTTAAACTGTCATATTCATGTTTCTGTCGTGTATAATGGCTAATGTTGGTGAAATCAAGATAAAATTGCTGTTTTAAGCATGTAAAAGCATACAAAACACGGTTTTCAAGTATTTAAACTGTCATATTCATGTATATGTCGTGTGTAATGGCTTATCTTTGCAAAATCAAGATTAAATAGTTGTTTTCAGCTTGCAAAAACATACAATATGTTTTTTCAAGTATTTAAACTGTCATATTTATGTTTCTGTCGTGTATAATGGCTAATGTTGGTGAAATCAAGATAAAACTGCTGTTTTAAGCATTTAAAAGCATACAAAACACCGTTATCAAGTACTTAAACTGTCATATTCATGTATATGTCGTGTGTAATGGCTTATGTTTGCAAAATCAAGATAAAATAGCTGTTTTCAGCTTGCAAAAACATACAAAATGCTGTTTTCAAGTACTTAAACTGTCATATTCATGTTTTTGTCGTGTATAATGGCTAACGTTGGTGAAATCAATATAAAATTGCTGTTTTAAACATGTAAAAGCATACAAAACACCGTTTTCAAGTATTTAAACTGTCATATTCATGTATATGTCGTGTGTAATGACTTATGTTTGCAAAATCAAGATAAAATAGCTGTATTCTGCTTGCAAAAACATACAAAATGCTGTTTTCAAGTATTTAAACTGTCATATTTATGTTTCTGTCGTGTATAATGGCTAATGTTGGTGAAATCAAGATAAAACTGCTGTTTTAAGCATTCAAAAGCATACAAAACACCGTTTTCAAGTACTTAAACTGTCATATTCATGTATATGTCGTGTGTAATGGCTTATCTTTGAAAAATCAAGATAAAATAGCTGCTTGCAGCTTGCAAAAACATACAAAATGCTGTTTTCAAGTATTTAAACTGTCATATTCATGTTTCTGTCTTTTATAATGGCTAATGTTGGTGAAATCAAGATAAAATTGCTGTTTTAAGCATGTTAAAGCATACAAAACACGGTTTTCAAGTATTTAAATTGTCATATTCATGTATATGTCGTGTGTAATGGCTTATGTTTGCAAAATCAAGATAAAACAGCTGTTTTCAGCTTGCAAAAACATACAAAATGCTGTTTTCAAGTATTTAAACTGTCATATTCATGTTTCCGTCGTGTATAATGGCTAATGTTGGTGAAATCAAGATAAAACTGCTGTTTTAAGAATTCAAAAGCATACAAAACACCGTTTTCAAGTGTTTAAACTGTCATATTCATGTATATGTCGTGTGTAATGGCTTATGTTTAAAAAATCAAGATAAAATAGCTGTTTTCAGCTTGCAAAAACATACAAAATGCTGTTTTCAAGTATTTAAACTGTCATATTCATGTTTCTGTCGTGTATAATGGCTAATGTTGGTGAAATCAAGATAAAATTGCTGTTTTAGGCATGTAAAAGCATACAAAACACGGTTTTCAAGTATTTAAACTGTCATATTCATGTATATGTCGTGTGTAATGGCTTATTTTTGCAAAATCAAGATAAAATAGTTGTTTTCAGCTTGCAAAAACATACAATATGTTGTTTTTAAGTATTTAAACTGTCATATTTATGTTTCTGTCGTGTATAATGGCTAATGTTGGTGCAATCAAGATAAAATTGCTGTTTTAAGCATGAAAAAGCATACAAAACACCGTTTTCAAGTATTTGAACTGTCATATTCATGTATATGACGTGTGTAATGGCTTATGTTTGCAAAATCAAAATAAAATAGCTGTTTTCAGCTTGCAAAAACATACAAAATGCTGTTTTTAAGTACTTAAACTGTCATATTCATGTTTTTGTCGTGTATAATGGCTAACGTTGGTGAAATCAATATAAAATTGCTGTTTTAAACATGTAAAAGCATACAAAACACCGTTTTCAAGTATTTAAACTGTCATATTCATGGATATGTCGTGTGTAATGACTTATGTTTGCAAAATCAAGATAAAATAGCAGTTTTCTGCTAGCAAAAACATACAAAATGCTGTTTTCAAGTATTTAAACTGTCATATTCATGTTTCTGTCGTGTATAATGGCAAATGTTGGTGAAATCAAGATAAAATTGCTGTTTTATGCATGCAAAAGCATACAAAACACCGTTTTCAAGTATTAAAACTGTCATATTCATGTATATGTCGTGTGTAATGGCTTATGTTTGCAAAATCAAGATAAAATAGCTGTTTTCAGCTTGCAAAAACATACAAAATGCTGTTTTCAAGTATTTAAACTGTCATATTCATGTTTCTGTCTATGTATAATGGCAAATTTTGGTGAAATCAAGATAAAATTGCTGTTTTAAGCATGCAAAAGCATACAAAATACCGTTTTTAAGTATTTAAACTGTCATATTCATGTATATGTCGAAATTATTGGCTTATGTTTGCAAAAACAAGATATTATTGCTGTTCTCAGCTTGCAAAAACATACAATATGCTGTTTTCAAATATTTAAACTGACATATTCAAGTTTCTGTCGTGTATAATGGCTAATGTTGGTGAAATAAAGATAAAATTGCTGTTTTAAGCATTCAAAAGCAAACAAAACACCGTTTTCAAGTATTTAAACTGTCATATTCATGTATATGTCGTGTGTAATGGCTTATGTTTGCAAAATCAAGATAAAACAGCTGTTTTCAGCTTGCAAAAACATACAAAATGCTGTTTTCAAGTATTTAAACTGTCATATTCATGTTTCTGTCGTGTATAATGGCGAATGTTGGTGAAATCAAGATAAAACTGCTGTTTTAAGAATTCAAAAGCATACAAAACACCGTTTTCAAGTGTTTAAACTGTCATATTCATGTATATGTCGTGTGTAATGGCTTATGTTTGCAAAATCAAGATAAAATAGCTGTTTTCAGCTTGCAAAAACATATAAAATGCTGTTTTCAAGTATTTAAACTGTTATATTCATGTTTCTGCCGTGTATAATGACTAATGTTGGTAAAATCAAGATAAAACTGCTGTTTTAAGCATTCAAAAGCATACAAAACACCGTTTTCAAGTATTTAAACTGTCATATTCATGTATATGTCGTGAGTAATGGCTTATCTTTGCAAAATCAATATCCTATATACTAAAAGGCTTATGGACTATAGATTAGCCAGTCTAACAACCATTATTATTCATCGCTACAGCCTAAACGGTACGATGAATTCGGGTGAATTTTTTTTTTAGACGTAAAGGGCCATAGGGACTATGTGCTTTTTATAAATTCATATTTTTCTTACACATGATGTGCGAAATATTAAATAGTAAAGACATTAAATTTTTACATCAAGGGGTGCCTCGTGTTGCTACGAAAGTGTAGTTTGTTGATTATAGTTGTAACTTTTCACAAAATTTTGTTCAATTTGACATATATGACAGATCTGTTTCAAATTTTGAATAAAAATTACATTAATTCTAGACAAGTTGAAGATGTTTTGTAAATTTATCTGTGTTTAAAATAAATGAGTGAACATGTGTACTCTAATGTAAATATATTAAAAGTCAATTTAAAAAATTAAAATTGTAGCTGTCACTTTTCACGAATTTGTGTTCATCCTGTCATTTTTGACATATCTGTTTGAAACTGTAAGTATAAATTGAATTAATTCTAGACCAAATGAAAAAGTTTTGTAAATTTATTTGTGTTTAGAATAAATGAGCGTACATGTTTACTATTTTGTATATTTTATAAATGTGAATTTTTTTTTCTTATTTTGTTCAAATTTAAAATAAATATTACAGATGTCTTTGTTCATTAATCTCGATTCTTATAAAGATTTTAGGCGGTAAAATTCAAATGGGTTAATTTCTTATCTAACACAAAAAAGTTGAAAATTATTTTTCACTTCATATATGGTTTCTTTTTCTTGTCAAAAAATAAAACAGATGTCTCTGCTCGACAACCTCGATGCTTCTAAGTATTTTAGGCGGTAAAATTTAAATAAGTTAATTACTTATCTAATAAAAAAGATGGTTTTTAATATTTATAATCAATTTCAGAATAATTTTTTTTTATTATCAGTTATTTTTTATTTTTAATTCTGCTGTGTTTGGTACAAAATTAAAAGTTTCACGTTAGAGATTTAAAAGCGTCATAAGTTATTTTGGATGATTGTCAATTGTTTTTTATATATATTTTTTAAATTCTACCGTGTTTGGTATTGAATTAAAGGTCTCGCAGAGGAGATTTGAACTCAAGTGTCAAAAAGTTGTTTTGGAGGATTGTCAATTGTTTTTTATAAATATTATTTAAATCCTACCGTGTTTGGTATCAAATTAAAGATCTCGCGGAGGAGATTTGAACTCATGTGTCAAAAAGTTGTTTTGGACGATTGTCAATTGTTTTTTATAAATATTATTTAAATCCTACCGTGTTTGGTATCAAATTAAAGATCTCGCGGAGGAGATTTGAACTCATGTGTCAAAAAGTTGTTTTGGACGATTGTCAATTGTTTTATATAAATATTATTTAAATCCTACCGTGTTTGGTATTGAATTAAAGGTCTCGTAAAGGAGATTTGAACTCAAGTGTCAAAAAGTTGTTTTGGAGGATTGTCAATTGTTTTTTTATAAATATTATTTAAATCCTACCGTGTTTGGTATTGAATTAAAGGTCTCGCAGAGGAGATTTGAACTCAAGTGTCAAAAAGTTGTATTGGACGATTGTCAATTGTTTTATATAAATATTATTTAAATCCTACCGTATTTGGTATCAAATTAAAGATCTCGCGGAGGAGATTTGAACTCATGTGTCAAAAAGATATTTTGGACGATTGTCAATTGTTTCTTATAAATATTATTTAAATTCTGCAGTGTTTGGTATCAAATTAAAAGTCTTATGAAGGATAGTTTAACTCGTGTCAAAAAGTTATTTTCGTAAGTCGTCAATTGTTTTTCATATATTTTCTTTAAATCTTAACGTGTTAGGTATAAGGAAGTGAGAAACGAAATGACGAGCTTGCTTCGTCCATGCACTGACTTGAAAGCGAGGAACGAAGTGACGAGCTTTCTTCGTCAATGTACTGACATGAAAACGAGGAACATAGTGACAAGCTTGCTTCGCCGTTGCACTGACTTAAAAGCGAGGAACGAAGGCACAAGCTTGCTTCGCCAATGTACTGACATGGAAGCGAGGAACGCAGTGACGAGCTTTCTTCGTCAATGTACCGACATGGAAGCGAGGAACGAAGTGACGAGCTTTCTTCATCAATGTACTGACATGGAAACGAGGAACATAGAGACAAGCTTGCTTCGCCGTTGCACTGACTTGAAAGCGAGGAACGAAGGCACAAGCTTGCTTCGCCAATGTACTGACATGGAAGCGAGGAACGCAGTGACGAGCTTTCTTCGTCAATGTACTGACATGGAAGCGAGGATCGCAGTGACGAGCTTTCTTCGTCAATGTACTGACATGGAAGCGAGGAACGAAGTGACGAGCTTTCTTCGTCAATGTACTGTCATGAAAGCGAGGAACGCAGTGACTAGCTTCCTTCGCCAATTGTTTGGTATAAATTGGAAGTTATTTAAGACTAATCAATTGATTTTTCTACAATTTCAGTTGTAATCTTCTTCAGTGACGCGGAGCCTAGGGGGCAGACCTGCGAAGCAGGTCGGACCGCTAGTCCCATATACTAAAAGGCTTATTCACTTTCTATATATCTATACTTTCATCTGCCTAGTAACCAAATTTGTGCGCAGCTCTAGAGCCTAGACGGTTTGACGGATTTCAGTGAAACCTTTACCGGCAGTTAGAGATTTCTTCAGAATAGCGCCTTTTTATGAATTCACATTTTTAGTACACATGATGTGCGAGATTTTAAATAAAAAAGGTTTATGGATCAAAGTGTGCGGTTGCTATGAAAGTGGAGTTTGTTGATTCTGGTTGCAACTTTACAAAAATTTATGTTCAATTTGTCATTTCTGACAGATCTGTTTCAAAATTTAAGTATAAATTACACATATTCTAGATAACTTGAAGATGTTTTGTAAATTTATCTGTGCTTAGAATTAATGAACAAACATGTGTACTACTTTGTAAGTATATTAAAAGTCAATTAACAAAATAAAAAATGTAGCTTTCACTTTTCACAAATTTTTGTGCAACTAGTTATTTTGACATTTCAGTCTGAAATTTTAAATATAAATTACTTTAATTGTAGTTTAGTTAGACAAGTTTGGCGATTTATTTGTGTTTAGAATAAATATGCAAACATTATTATTATTTTGTAATTATTTTAGATTTGATTTTTTTTTTCATATCTTTTTTTAAATTTAAAATAATTATGACAGATGTCGTTGTTCGTCAACCTCGATTCTTTTAAGGAATTTAGGTGGTAAAATTCAAATGAGTTAACTTCTTATCTAACATAAAAAAGTTGAGAATTATTTTTCGCTTCATAGATGGTTTCTTTTTCTTCTCAAAAAATACAACAGATGTCTCTGATCGCCAACATCGATACTTCCAAGTATTTTAGGCGGTAAAATTTAAACAAGTTAATTAGTTATCTAATATAAAAAGATCGTTTTAAATATTTATAATCAATTTCAGAATTATTTTTTTTTATCATCAGTTGTTTTTTATTTCTAATCCTGCCGTGTTTGGTATTTAATTAAAAGTTTCACGTTAGAGATTTAAAATAAAGTATCATAAAGGTATTTTGGACGATTGTCAATTGTTTTTTATAAGTATTATTTAAATCCTACCGTGTTTGGTATCAAATTAAAGGCCTCGCGCAGCAGATTTGAACTCAAGTGTCAAAAAGTTATTTTGAACGATTGTCAACTGTTTTTTATAAATATTATTTAAATCCTACCGTGTTTGGTATCAAATTGAAAGTCTCATGAAGGATATTTCAACTCAAGTGTCAAAACGTTGTTTTGGACGATTGTCAATTGTTTTTTATAAATATTATTTAAATCCTACCGTGTTTGGTATCAAATTGAAAGTCTCATGAAGGATATTTCAACTCAAGTGTCAAAAAGTTATTTTGGTAAATCGTCAATTGTTTTTTAATAAATGTTATTTAAATCCTAACGTGTTTGGTATTGAATTAAATATCTCACGGAAGATATTTAAACTAAAGTGCCAAATAGTAGTAACATAAAAGCGAGAAACGAAGTGACGAGCTTGCTTCGCCATGCACTGACTTGAAAGCGAGGAACGAAGTGACGAGCTTTCTTCGTTAATGTACTGACATAGAAACGAGGAACATAGTGACGAGCTTGCTTCGCCCGTGCACTGTTTTGAAAGCGAGGAACGAAGTGACGAGCTTTCTTCGTCAATGTACTGACATCGAAGCGATGAACGTAGTGACGAGCTTGCTTCGTCAATTGTTTGGTATAAATTGGAAATTATTTAAGACTACCCAATTTATTTTTCTATATTTTCAGTTGTAATTTTCTTCAGTGACGCGGAGCCTAGGGGACAGACCTGCGAAGCAGGTCGGGCCGCTATCCTATATACTAATCGGTTAGAGTATTTCTCTATTCTTTCATCTGCTTAGTAACCAATTTATAAAATTTGTGCGCAGCTCTAGAGCCTAGATGGTTTGATATATTCGAGTGAAACCTTTACAGGCTTTTAGAGTTTGATTGGGAATACATGCTTTTTATGAATTCACATTTTTCTTACACATGATGTGCGAGATATTAAATAAATAAGTCAAAATTTACAAAATCACACTATCCGTGGTGCTTTTTGTTTAATTTTAAATAAAAAGAATTGCGCCCGTTGCTATGAAAGTGAAATTTATGGATCTCATTGACAGTTCACTTTGAAATTTAAAATATAAATTACTTTCATTGTAAACAAGTTAGATAAGTTTAATAATTTTATTTGTGTTAAGAATAAATGTACGTACATGTATAATATTTGGTAAAATTTTAAAACGTCAATTTAAAAATAAGAAAATAATTTCCAATAAAAATTTTCGCTTTGATTGTACTTGAAGTGTAACTGTCAAGCTGACGTAAAATTTATACAGCATCATATTTTATTTTAAATAACATAGTTATATGCAAGGTTATATGTTTTTTCGGTGTTTTAAAAAATGTACATTTTTAAAAGGTAAGTTTATTTATACATTTAAATTATTTGTTAAATATACTAATCCGTGCTTACATAACCTAAATTATTATCTTTTCTATAAAACTATTTTAAAATCTACAGGCGTTAACATATGTACAATTTGCAGTGGTAGTGAAATATGTGAAGATAATATGAAGAAAAAATAGTTAAAATTGTCAGGCATTGTCTAGAATTATGTCAAACTGTAATAATTTATGTTGCTTGTATCTTGTATACAATAAGAAAAATCAATTAATATATTTTGAAATGCCCCGAATTCACCGCCAATTCAAAGATTTAATAAAGTCCAACAATTTTTTTTTATTCTTCAGGCAATAATCAATAATATAAGGTTGAGATTGCAATAATTCTTTGTTGTAATCAGTAAATATAGTAATCTATACATTGTTGTATTATTTGATACAAGTTTTGAACGGAAAATTATCTGCGCAGGGTACTGTCAATGTAATGCAAATATTTAGGGTTTTTAAAATTTTTGTTGTTTCCCAGTCCAAGAAATAACAAGAACAATTAGAAATAAGTAAGAAGTGAATAAAATAAAGTAAAACCAATCAGGGCGGTTCCAGTATGACAGATTGGATTAAAATGTGTATATGCTCCATGCTATGTTGTATACGACAAGTGTTATGAATTAAAATATTTAGATAATTACTTGTTACAAAAAGGAAATTTCTTCAATCAAAATATTCCACAGATACAAAATTGGTATTTAAAAGTGTGTTAATTATACTGACATTTTTTAATGTGAAATACGATAGCGAGAACATTTGTAGAAGAAATTTCAAGAAGTGAAGATAGTTGATAAGGTTTTGATATTTTGACGTAACCAATTAGAACAAATTATTTTAACGATAGTTTTATACAATTCTTTTTGTAAATGAAACTTGATAGTACATTAATCTCAGTGTTAAATTTGACGAATGTAATGTTCCATCATTGCAACACATTTTAGTTCTATTCAAATTTTCAAATTTGATCTCCAACGTGCAGGTGCTTGGTATGTGATTTTATTTGTTTGTTGTATACATTTTGAAATATTTGTTGTAGGGACCTACTATAGAATTACGAGGCATGCAAATCAAATTATGCTCCATGCTATGTTGTATACGACAAGTGTTATGAATTAAAATATATAGAATATAACTGGTTACAAAAAGGTAAGTTCTTCAACCAACATATTCCACAAATACAAAATTGGTATTTTAAAGTGTGTTAATTATACTGACATTTTTTAATGTGAAATACGATAGCGAGAACATTTGTAGAAGAAATTTCAAGAAGTGAAGATAGTTGATAAGGTTTTGATAAGGTGACGTAACCAATTGGAAAAAAATATTTTTTGTAAATGAAACTTGATAATACATTAATCTCATTGTTAAATTTGATGAATGTAATGTTCCATCATTGCAACACATTTTAGTTCTATTCAAATTATCAAATTTGATCTCCAACCTGCAGGTGCTTGGTATGTGATTATATTTGTCAGTTGTAGGTATACATTTTGAAATATTTGTTGTAGGTCCCTACTATAGAATTACGAGGCATGCTAATCCAATTATGTGGATTATGTAGATTTTTCTAATGCGACCAATAGTAACAAATTAATACCCGTGTGTGTTTCCAGCAAGCGGCAAGTTAAACTTCTTCAAAAGCTTGATTACAACAATGAAATACATTTATTCTTTGTATCTACCTTACCACGGGCTTGTCTTTATTTTATATTATTTCCATAGAGTATGTAGTATGTTATAATTATATTTTTAAAACCATAAAAAAATTTAGAAAACGATTTAAGTTCAGCCCCTTTTCCTCGCGCTAGCATCGCATAGTTCAAAACTGCTTGGTACAATTCTGAATACAATAATTATTCTAAAGAAATAATCTACGAATTTAATGAAATTTTAATTTTGAATTTTAAATGTAGACAAGTTGGACAAGTTTTGTAAATTTATTTGTATTTAGAAATAATAAGCGAATATATTTACTAAATTTAATATTGTACCCCTAATTACAAAATACAAACTTTGAAGCTGCGCTAAGAAAAGTCAGTATTACACGATCAACTTTAGTAAAAAATTAAGTAAAACCGCGAAAATTGTCGCCAACTTAGGAAGCAAATTGTTATTTATTATTAATTATACTTTTAAAATTACAAGATAATAAAAAAATGTTAGATTGACAGAGGTCGGTATTACATCAACAAATACTAGTGCAAGGTTTGATTGATTAAAATTTATTTAAAAATCACTTTTATAGTCGCAAACAACAGGCATAGAAGATAGCGAGTCCGGTCGATGTATAGTACTAATCAGTAATCACATTTCTCCTATTATATTGTTATAACTATGTAAATTTTATGAGATTTTCAGAGATGGCGGAATATACTAAAAGGCTAGAGTATTTGAGTTTAGATTAGCCAATCTAGCTACCAAATTTGTGCAATTTGTACGCAGACCTACAGCTTAGACCGTTTAACGGATTCGGGTGAAACCTTCACTGGCATTTAGAGTTTGATTGAGAATACGTGCTTTTTATGAATTCATATTTTTCTTACACATGATGTGCGCGATATTCAATAAATAAGGCGGAAATCAGAGTATGCGGGCGTTGCTATAAATGTGAAATCTGTTGATTTTAAATGAATGACTGTATTGTAGTCGTAACTTTTCACAAATTTGTGTTCTTGTCATTTTTGAGAGATCTCTTTGAAAAATAAAGTATAAATTACATTAAATCTAGACAAGTTTCAAAAGTTTTGTAAACTTATCTGTGTTTAAAGTAAATGAATGAGCATACATGTGTACTATTTTGTAAATATTTTAAAAGTCATTGAAAATTATTTAAATTATAGCTGTCACTTTTCACAAATTTGTGTGCACCTTGTCATATTTGACTGTTCATTTTGAAATTTTATGTAAAATTATAACA